>BPLR01019339.1:0-142540 GCA_021605095.1 Caerostris extrusa
AAAAAAGGGTCGATCGTTTTGAAGATTAGTTAACCATTTTTTAGTATAATCATTTTTTGGGGAACTGCGAATAAAATGGCTGTTTTATCTGGGGAGAGAGCACCAGCAACTTTGGCGTTCGCGTGGGCACAGGTTTGAAGATTTAGTCCCATCAGGTGCCATGTATGTTTATAGCAGTTTAATAAACCTTAAGCCGTACTTCGCGGTCCAATATGACTGTTAGGTGTACGACTGACAACTCTACTCCGTTAACAAACAGCTTCAGAAAGTCAGACTTCCTACCTACAGGTGTTCTATAACAACAGAAAGCTGTCCTCCCCCTTTCCCATCCTTCGATGAGTTTAGGACTTTGTCTAGATGTTATTGTCAGCGAAGTGTCGTAAGAAAAAAAAAAACAAAATAAAGTGCAAAGTGATTTTAAAAACTAGTTTACTTAATTCTATTTTATATTTTTAATATAGGATATAATTTATTGAAAAATATTTTAATTGTTCATTATAACTTCAATTTAATGTATTTAATTATCTCTGTTTTAAGCAAGCACAAGTAATTGTTATCGTAAGAAATACATGCAGGTAAAATTTAAAACCAATATCGTAAATCAATCACAATTACGCACGTAAAATACAAATTCTATTTTCATGAACCTCATGCTAAATAAAACATCTCGAGAAAAGACGAAACTGAAAGCATTTGGACTCTTATCTCATGGCATTTCGCTCGAAATAAATATTTCACTCATTAGTAAGATATCGTACTTAAACTCTCCTCATTATCTGCGAGATTATTAAGAAAACTCAGAATTATCATCTTAATTTATTTTTCATCCTTCCTTCCGTGAAAAAGTCATACGGCACAGAACGATAATGACAGACGCAGCAATCAATGCGAGGTTCTTGTCTGCTTCTGGAGCTCCACATTAAATAGCTTGTTAAAGAAATTATTTTAGTAATGAACGGAAACAGAGAAGAAAAGAAACAGGAAAAAAAAAAAGGGGTCGATCATCGTTTTAAGAATAGTTAACCATTTTTTAGTGCAATCATTCGGGTACGTCGAATGAATGGTTAGTTTTATCAGGGTTAGAGAGCACCAGCAACTACTTCGAGGCAATGTCTTTTTTTTCTGTTCTTTTTTAAGTTCTTTTTTTGCTGGAACAAAAGTAAAATCATTTGGAGGATGTTCCAGATTAGAATAGAGATAAAAAGTAATATTTCTTTACGTTAGGTTTTTTTTTTTTTTTAATCTCTTTATTTTTCTGCTCTCGTTTTCTGTATGGTTTGTATTATGCCATGAAAATGAAATTGCATATTCAAAGGCTTAAATTCGTTTTGAAAATGCTTTCTTATGAAGAAAGTCTCAATCATAAGAACTAGATTTCGACTTAAGGAGGCTTAAAAGTCTGTTGTCTCTCCGGAGTCTGGATCTGGATTATTGTCGGCGTTTGGAGGATTTGAATCGGTGAGCCTCATTCTCAAAGCAGTATATCTGATGAATAAAAACTAAGTTATATATTGTTTTTAGTGTTTAATAAAGATATTTAAATGGAGTTTATTTACAGATAACCCTAGACGATCTAAAAAAGAAAGATACAAAATATTGCTCCTGAAAACAATTTAAAAAACCTTGAACATATTTAAACTGCTTTCCTTAAATAAAGGAAGAAAAAAAGTGAAACATTTATGAAATAGTTTTTGCTAAAGTACTAAAATATTAGGGGTCATGTAAACCGAGGGACTAGCACTCTGGCGGCTCGGTGACACAGTAATAAAATATTTTTGGTGTTCGTGTTCCGGCATGGGCGATGTATGTTTGTAATAGTTAGGAATCCACTTTACACAGCTGGTCCGGTTTAATAGGACTGTAGAAAATTGGTCGTATGGCTGACATTCCTACCCAGTAAAAGGTCAGCATCACTCAGCCAAAGTCGGACTTCTACCTGCGATACTACATCACAACAGAAGCTGATCCCTTTCCCTCCTTCGATGAGACCACAGTGGTTCTTGGATTTGTTTAGATGTTGTTAATTACCAAGTGGGGTAAAAAAAACAACAACAAAAAAAGCGTAATGTGATTTTAAATACTAGTTTATTTAATTCTATTTTATTCTTTTTAATATAGGTTATAATTAATTGAAAAATATGTTAATAGTTCATTAAAACTTTAAATTAATATTTCTTCTTTTAAATATAAATGCAAACATAGTTTGAAAATATAATTGGTATCGTAAGAAATAAATGCAGTTAAATATTTAAAATCAATATCGTAAATCAATCACAATTATGCACGTAAAAGCACAGATTCCATTTTCATGAACCTCATGCTAAATAAACTATCTCGAGAAAGGACGAAACTGAAAGCACTTCAGAGTCCTCAATCTTTTGGCATTTCGCTCGAAATAAATATTTCACTCATTAGTAAGATATCTTACTTAAACTCTCTCCTCATTATCTGCAAAGGTTATTAAGAAAACTCAGAATTATCATCTTTATTTTTTTTTTTCATTCTTCCGTGAAAGTCATACGCACAGAACGATAATGACGCACGCAGCAATCAATGCGAGGTTCTTGTCTGCTTCTGGAGCTCCACATTAAATAGCTTGTTAAAGAAATTATTTTGGTAATGAACGGAAACAGAGAAGAAAAGAAACAGGAAAAAAAAGGAGGTCGATCATCGTTTTAAGAATAGTTAACCATTTTTTAGTGTAATCATTTGGGAAGGACGAATGAATGGTTAGTTTTATCTGGGGGAGAGAGCACCAGCAGCTACTACTTCTAGGCAATGTCTTTTTTCTATTTTTTTTTAAATTTTTTTTTTGTTGGAACAAAAGTAAAATCATTTGGAGGATGTTCCAGATTAGAAAAGAGATAAAAAGTAATCTTTCTTTACGTTAAGGTTTTTTTTTTAATGTCTTTATTTTTCTGCTCTAGCTTTGCTCTCGTTTTGTGTATGGTTTATAGTATGCCATGAAAATGAAATTGCATATATTCAAAGGCTTAAGTTCGTTTTGAAAATGCTTTCTTATGAAGAAATCTCAATCATAAGAACTAGACTCAGACTTAAGGAGGCTTAAAAGTTTCTCTGTTGTCTCTCCGGAGTCTGGATCTGGATTATTGTCGGCGTTTGGAGGATTTGAATCGGTGAGCCTCATTCCTAAAGCAGTCTGTCTGGTGAATAAAAACTAAGTTACAGATTTTTCATAGTTTAATAAAGATATTTAAATGGAGACTTGTTTTCATGTAATCCTAGATGATCTAAACAAAAGCTACAAAATAGTGCTACTGGAAGACAATTATAAAAAATTTAACATATTTGAACTTAAAATTTAACATTAAAAATATAGGAAGAAAAAGGTGAAACATTAATGAAACAGTTTTTGCTAAATTACTAAAATGCTTAGAGGCCTCATTTCCGAGTGACTAACTCTCTCAGTGTTGCTTTGCTCATGTTCGAGTACTATCGAAGGCATGGATGGTTGTAGTGGTTTGTAATCCACTTTAAGAATTAGGCCCAGTCTAATACGACTGCAGGGCTGCCAATCCTACCCAGTAAAAATTCAGAGACACGGAGCCAAGTCAGACTTCTACCTACTTGTACTCCATCACAACAGAAGCTGCCCCCCCCATCTTTCCCTCCTTCCATGAGACCACATAGGTTTTTAGACTTTACTAGATGTTGCCTTCTACGAAGTGGGGTATGAAACAAAAAAAAATAAACTAGTATTTAAAATCGCATTATAAACTTTATTTAATTTCACTCTATATTTTTAAAAGAGGATATAATTAATTGAAAAATATGTTAATAGTTCATTAAATCTTTAAATAAATGAATCCCTTTTTTAATGCAAAACAGGTAATTGGTATCGTAAGAAATAAATGCAGGTAAAAATTTAAATATCCATATCTTAAATCAATCACAGTTATGCACGTAAAGCACGGATTCCGTTTTCATGAACTAATATCCTTATGCTAAAATAAGTAAACTATCTCGCGAAAGGACGAAACTGAAAGCTCTTGGAGTCCTATCTTTTGGCATTTAGCTCGAAATAAATATTTCACTCATTAGTAAGATATCGTACTTAAACTGTCTCCTCATTATCTGCGAGGTTATTAAGAAAACTCAGAATTATCATCTTTATTTTTTTTTTTTTCATCCTTCCATTCTTCCGTGAAAACCATACGGCACAGAACGATAATGACACAAGCAACAATCAATGTCTGCTTCTGGAGCTCCACATTAAATAGCTTGTTAAAGAAATTATTTTGGTAATGAACGGAAACAGAGAAGAAAAGAAACAGGGAAAAAAGGGGGTCGATCATCATTTTAAGAATAGTTAACCATTTTTTAGTGTAATCATTTGGGAATGGCGAATGAATGGTTAGTTTTATCTGGGGGTGAGAGCACCAGCAATTACTTCTAGGCAATGTTTCTTTCTGTTTTTTTTTTTAAATTCTTTTTTTGTTGGAACAAAAGTAAAATCATCTGGAGGATGTTCCAGATTAGAACAGAGATAAAAAGTAATCTTTCTTTACGTTAGGGATTTTTTAATGTCTTTATTTTTCTGCTCTCGTTTTCTGTATGGTTTTTATTATGCCATGAAAATGAAATTGCATATTCAAAGGCTTTTGTTGTTTTTGAAATACTTTCTTATGAAGAAAATCTCAATCATAAGAACTAGACTTAGACTTAAGGAGGAGGCTTAAAAGTTTCTCTGTTGTCTCTCTGGAGTTTGGATCTGGATTATTGTCGGCGTTTGGAGGATTTGAATCGGCGAGCCTCATTCACAAAGCAGTCGGTCTGATGAATAAAAGCTAAGTTAGAGAATTTTATAGTTTAATAAGGATATTTAAATGGAGACTTATATTCAGATAAACCTGGATGATTTAAAAAGAAATCTACAAAATATTGTTACTAAAAAGTTTAAAAAAAACCTTGATCATATTTAAACAATTAAATAAAGAAAGGAAACAGTAAACATTTATTAAATAGTTTTTGCTAAGTACTAAAATATTTAGCTGGCTGAAGACCGAGGAATTAATGCTCTGGTTTGAGGGTTCGAGTCCCGGCAGGTGCCATGGATGTTTTTAGCATTTCAGAATCCCATTTTGAACAATAGATCCCGGTCAAATAGGACTTTAGAGCTTTGAGAGTAGTGCGGATAGTCTTACCGCTTAAAAAGAAAACAACTCCTGTTTCGAAATCTGCAAGTAGGCGGAAGTCTTTGGGCCACCACGGTGCTGTTGCTCCAATGATGCATGTGAATTTATATTTCTTATACGAATTTATTTTCCATGTTTATTTTTATATTATTGTTTAATAATCCTTGAGTATCTATATATAACAATCATGCAAGTCCCAATTTGTTGCAAGAGTTATATTTAGTTTTTTATAATAATCTTTCCGTAATATTAACAAATTTGAATCGGTCAGCCTCATTCACAAAGCAGTATATCTGGTGAATAAAACTAAGTTACAGATTTTTTATAGTTTAATGAAGATATTTAAATGGAGACTTACTGTCAGATATTCCTAGATGGTCTAAAAATGAATCTGCAAAATATTGTTACTAAACACAATAAAAAAATACCTTGAACATATTTAAAATGTTTACATTAAATAAAGGAAAGAAATGGTGAAATATTTTAGAAATAGTTTTTGCTAAAGTATTAAAATATTGAAGGGCCTGATGTCTGAGTGATTAGCACTCTGTTGCTTGGTGCCACATGTTTAGGGTTCATCTCCCCGCAAGTGCCATGGATATTTGTAGTAATTCGGAATCCACTTTAAACCGTATAAAGGTCTATTATGAATGTAGAGCGTTGAAGGGGTAGTGTTACTCGCGTCCGTAGCATATCTTGAAGCTACCCGTGCTCCTGGGGCTAGTGCTAAATGAGTGAGAGCGGTGCATCCCTGCTTATGGCATAAAGATGAACCGTCTCTGTATTGGCAGCTACATTAGAACAACAATTCAGAAAGAAATATCTCTGGAAAGGCAGTTAGTTACACATGAAAAGTGCTTCCTAAATTCTAAAGGATACACTGCTTGTCCCTACAGATTCTAGAGTTATTTATTGGTCTCGTACTCAGTATTCCGGGTTTAGAAACAACGCTTTAACCACTCTAAATCTTTTCTGAAATCGAAATTTAATTAATATTTAATGAAGGTTAGTTAAACTAGTTAATATAAATTGTGATCCTGATGACTGAATGACTAGTGCTCTAGCTCTCTGTACCACAGGTTTTGGCGATGTCATGGATGTTTGTAGTGGTTCGAGATCCACTTTAAGCCGTAAGTACCAGACTAATATGACTTAGGTATAGGACCGACAACCCTACCTCATAAAAAAATCAGTGTCACGAACACTTGTACCTACTGGTGTGCTATGGGAAAACTGGTAAGTTGCCTTCCCCTTTTCATCTTTCCATGAGACTCCACGGGTTCTGGGTTGATCTAGATGTTGTTGTCTGCCATGTGGGGTAAGAAACAACAACAAAATAAAGTGCAACGGAATTTTAAATACTAATTTATTAATTTTATTTTATTCTTTTAATGGAGATTATAAATAATTGAAAAATACGTTAACTGTTCATAAAAACTATAAATCAATATTTCTCTTTTTTCAACATAAACACGAAAACAAGTTCGAAAATACTAATTGGTATGGTAAGAAGTATTTAGAGGTAAAAATTTAAAATCAATATCGTAAATAAATCACAAATATGCACTTAAAGCACGGATTCTATTTCCATGAATCTCGTGCTAAATAAACTATCTCGAGGAAGGACGAAACTAAGAGCACTTGGAGTCCTATCTTTTTGACATTTCGCTCGAAATAAACATTTCACTCATTAGTAAGATATCGCACTTCTCTCCTCATTATCTGCGAGGTTATTAAGAATACTCAGAAATACCATCTTTATTTTATTTTTTTCATTCTTCCACAAAAGTCATACGGCAAAGAACGATAATGACACACGTAGCAATCAATGCGAGGTTCTTGTCTGCTTCTGAGCTCCACATTAAATAGCTTGTTAAAGAAATTATTTTAGTAATGAACGGAAACAGAGAAAAAAAGAAACAGGGAAAAAAAAGGGTCGATCATCGTTTTAAGAATAGTTAACCATTTTTAGTGTAATCATTTGGGAATGGCGAATGAATGGTTAGTTTCATCTGGGAGAGAGAGCACCAGCAACTACTTCAAGGCAATGTCTTTTTCTGTTCTATTTTTTTAAAAATTTTAATTCTTTTTTTTTTTTTTTGTTGGAACAAAAGTAAAATCATTTGGAGGATGTTCCAGATTATAACAGAGATAAAAAGTAATCTTTCTTCACGTTAAGGGTTTTTTAATGTCTTTATTTCTTCTGCTCTCGTTTTTGTATGGTTTATATTACGCCATGAAAATGAAATTGTATATTCAAAGGCTTAAGTTCGTTTTGAAAATACTTTCTTATGAAGAAGTCTCAATCATAAGAACTAGAGTTAGACTTAAGGAGGCTTTAAAATTTTTCTGTTGTCTCTCCGGAGTCTGGATCTGGATTATTGTCGGCGTTTGGAGGATTTGAATCGGTGAGCCTCATTCACAAAGCAGTCTGTCTGATGAATAAAAACTAACTTAGACATTTTTTTATAGTTTAATAAAGATATTTAAATGGAGGCTTGTTTTCATGTAACCTAGATGATCTAAATAGAAATTTGCAAAATATTTCTACTAAAAACAATTTAAAAAAACCTTGAACATATTTAAACTGTTAACATTAAATAAAGGAAGGGAATATAAAACATTTGAGATAGGTTTTGGTAAAATACTAAAATATTTAGTTGGCTGATGACCGAGGGACTAGTATTCGTTTGGGGTCCAAGTCCCGGCGGTGCATGGATGTTTATAGTGGCTCGGAATCTACTTTAAAGCCGTAGGTCTCGGTCTGATATGATTGTTGGGCTTAGGTTTAACAACCATATCTCGTAAAAATTCCGCTCCGCGGAGCCAAGTTAAATTTTTACCTACGGGTCCTTCATCACAGCGGAAGCTGCCCTCCACTTTTCCCTTCTTCCAAGAGACCACATGGGTTCTTGGTCCAGATGTTTCTGTCTATTAAGTATGGTAAAAATCAATAACAAAATAATGTATAATGTGATTTTAAATGCTAGTTTATTTAATTCTATTTTATCCTTTTTATGGTAGTTAATACGTTAATTGGTGATTTTAATCACCAATTAACGTATTTTCAAACTTTAAATTAATGCATCTCATTTTTTAATTAAAACACAGGTAATTGGTATTATAAGAAATGTATGAAGGTAAAAATGTAAAACCAATATCGTAAATCAATCACAATTATGCACGTAAAGCACAGATTACATTTTCATGAACTAATAACCTCATGCTAAATAAACTATTTCGAGAAAGGACGAAACTGAAAGCACTTGGAGTTCTATCTTTTGGCATTTCACTCATTAGTAAGATATCGTACTTAAACTCTCTCCTCATTATCTGCAAAGGTTATTAAGAAAACTCAGAATTATCATCTTTATTTTATTTTTTCATCCTTCCATTCTTTCGTGAAAGTCATACGGCACAGAACGATAATGACACACGCAGCAATCAATGCAAGGTTCTTGTCTGCTTCTGAAGCTCCACATTAAATAGCTTGTTAAAGAAATTATTTTGGTAATGAACGGAAACAGAGAAGAGAAGAAAAGAAACAGGAAAAAAAAGGGGGTCGATAATCTTTTTTAAGAATAGTTAAACATTTTTTTTTATGTCTTTATTTTTCTGCTCTCGTTTTCTGTATGGTTTATAGTATGCCCTGAAAATGAAATTGCATATTCAAACGTTTTTAAAATACGAATCTCAATCATAAAAATATATTTAGACTTAAGAAGGCTTTAAAAGTTTCTCTTTTGTCTCTCTGAAGTCTGGATCTGGATTATAGTCTGCGTTTGGAGGATTTGAATAAGTGACCCTCATTCAAAAGCAGTCTTTCTGATGAATAAATCTAACTTAGAGATTTTTATAGTTTTATAATGATATTTAAAAGGAGACTTATTTTTAGATAATCCAAGGTCTAAACAGAAAGCTGCAAAATATTGTTATTGAAAACAATTAAAGAAACTCTTGAACATATTTAAACTGTTTACACTAAATATAGGAAGGAAAGAGTGAAACAATTATGAAATAGTTTTTGCTAAAGTACGAAAATATTTAGGGGCCTTATAACCGAGTGGCTAGCGCTCTGGCGCTCAGTAAGATATGTTTGTGGTTCAAAGTCCCAGTGGTCAGATATTTTTGTAGTTCAGAATCCACTTTAAACCGTAAGTTCCGGTCTAATATGGCTGTAGAAGTTGGAATTATTGTTGACAACCCTACCCCGTAAAAATCAGCTTCTCGGTGCCAAATCAAACTTCTACCTATGGCTGCTCCATCACAACAGAAGCTACCCCTCCATTTCCTTCCTTCTATGAAAGCACATCTGTTCAGGACGTCTAGATGACTCTACCAAGTGGGCTAATAAACAACCACAAAAAGAAAATGTAATGTGATTTTAAAAACTAGTTTATTTAATTTAGTTTTATTTCTTTAATAGACGTTACTTATAATTAACTGAAAAATATGTTGATTATCCATTAAAAGTTTAAATCAATATTTCCCGTTTTGAATATAATTGCAAACACAAATTTGAGAATGCATAATTGATATCGTAAGAAATACATGCAGGTAAAAATTTCAAACCAATATCGTAAATTAATCACAATTACGCAGGTAAAGCACAGATTCCATTTTCATGAACCTCATGCTAAATAAACTATCTCGAGAAAGGACGAAACTGAAAGCACTTGAGTCAATCTTTTGGCATTTCGCTCGAAATAAATATTTCACTCATTAGTAAGATATCGTACTTAAACTCTTTCCTCATTATCTGGAAGGTTATTAAGAAAACTCTGAATTATCATCTTTATTTTATTTTTTCATGCTTCCATTCTTCCGTGCAAGTCATACGGAGCGATAACGACATACGCAGCAATCAATGCGAGGTTCTTTTCTACTTTTGGAGCCCCACATTGAATAGCTTGTTAAAGAAATTATTTTGGTAATGAACGGAAAAAGAGAAGAGAAGAAAAGAAACAGGAAAAAAGGGGGAGTCGATCATCGTTTTAAGAATAGTTAACCATTTTTAGTGTAATCATTTGGGAACGGCGAATGAATGGTTAGTTTTATCTGGGGGAGAGAGCACCAGCAACTACTTCTGGGCAATGTCTTTTTCTGTTCTTTTCTTTTAAATTCATTTTTATTGGAACAAAAGTAAAGTCATTTGGAGGATGTTCCAGATTAAATAGGAGATAAAAAGTAATCTTTCTGTACGTTAGGGTTTTTTTGAATGCCTTTATTTTTCTGCTCTCGTTTTCTGTATGGTTTATATATGGAAAATGAAATTGCATATGCAAAGGCTTAAGGTCATTTTGAAAATACTTTCTTATGAAGAAAATCTGAATCATAAGGACTAGACACAGACTTAAGGAGAGGAGGCTTAAAAGTTTCTCTGTTGTCTCTCCGGAGTCTGGATCCGGATTATTGTCGGCGTTTGGAGGATTTGAATCGGTGAGCCTCATTCGTAAAGCAGTCTGTCTGATGAATAAAAACCTAAGTTACAGATATATTTATAGTTTAATAAAGATATTTAAATTCAGACTTAGATGTCTAAAAGAAAGATGCAAAATATTGCTAATGAAAACAAATAAAATGTGTCACCACAGCGCAGAAAGAACAATCTCAGGAAAGGCAGCAAATCACACCTTCAAAACTCTTCCTATATTCTAATGGATGCGCTCCTTATTCCTGCAGATTCAACCCTATTTATTAGTTTCGTTCTAAGAACTTCTAACTCAGGAATAATGCTTTAAACTCTAAGCTTAGTCTTTTTTAATCCAAAATTTAATTGATATTTAACAAGTTAAGTTTTAGATATCGGTAAATTTTGACCGATTTACTAGCGCAATGGCACTCAGGGCCACAGGGTTCCGGTTCGAATCCGTCAGATGCCATGGATGTTTATAGTGGTTGTTCGGAATCCACTTTAAACTGTTGGTCCTGGTCTGGCATGACTATTGGCCGTAAAACTGACAATCCATCCTCGTAAAATGTCAACGTTACGGAAGGCAAATCAGATTTCTACCCACGGGTGCTCCATCACAACAGAAGTTGCCCTTCCCCTTTTTTTCCTGCTTCTGTGACACCATAAAAGTTCTTGGACATGGTCTTGATAATGCTGTCTGATAAGTGGGGTTAGAAATAACCAAAAAATAAAGTATAATGTGATTTTAAATACTAATTTGTTTAATTCGATTTTATTCTTTTAATAGAGGTTATAATTAATTGAAAATTATGTTAACTGTTCATCAAAACGTTAAATTAATGTTTCTTCTTTTGATGCAAACACAGATAATTGGTATCGTAAGAAATACATGCATTTAAAAATTTGATTTACGATATTAATTTTAATCACAACTATGCACGTAAAGCAAGATTCTATTTTTATGAACCTCGTGCTAAAATGTCATCGTTACGAGAGACAAATCAGATTTCTACCCACGGGTGCTCTATCACAACATAAGCTGTACCCCACCCCTTTCTCTCCTTCCATGAGAACACGTGGCTTCATGGATTTGTCTAGATGTCTCTACCAAGTGGGGTAAGAAACAACAACAAAATAAAGTGTAATGTAATCTTAAATACTACTTTATTTTATTCTTTTAATGGATGATAAAATTAACTGAAATGTTATTTGTTTATTAAAAACTTTAAATTAATGTTTCTTATTTTTTAAGTACAAACGCAAACACAGAATTGAGAATGGATAATTGATATCTTAAATAAATGCAGTTAACCATTTAAAGTCCATAACGTAAATCAATCACAATTATGTACGTAAAGCACAGATTCTATTTTCATGAACTCATGCTAAATAAACTGTCTCGAAAAAGTACGAAACTGAAAGCACTTGAGTCCTATCTTTTGGCATTTCGCTCGAAATAAATATTTCACTCATTAGTAAGATATCGCACTTAAACTCTCTCCTCATTATCTGCGAGGTTATTAAGAAAACACAGAATTATCATCTTTATTTTATTTTTTTCATCCTTCCATTCTTCCGGGAAAGTCATACGGGACAGAACGAGAATGACACACGCTGCAATCAATGCGAGGTTCTTGTCTGCTTCTGGGCTCCACATTAAATAGCTTGTTAAAAAGATTATTTCGGTAATGAACGGAAACAGAGAAGAAAAGAACCAGAAAAAAGGGTCGATCATCGTTTTAAGAATAGTTAAACATTTTTAGTGCAATCATTTGGGAACGGCGAATGAATGGTTAGTTTCATCTGGGAGAGAGCACCAGCAACTACTTCAATGCAATGTCTTTTTATGTTCTATTTTTTTTTTAATTCTTTTTTTTTTTTGTTGGAACAAAAGTAAAATCATTTGGAGGATGTTCCAGATTAGAACAGAGATAAAAAGTAATCTTTCTTTCCGTTAGGGGTTTTTTTAATGTCTTTATCTGTCTGCTCTCGTTTTTGTATGGTTTATATTACGCCATGAAAATGAAATTGCACATTCAAAGGCTTAAGTTCGTTTTGAAAATACTTTCTTATGAAGAAAGTCTCAATCACAAGAACTAGACTTCGACTTAAGGAGGCTTAAAAGTTTCTCTGTTGTCTCTCCGGAGTCTGGATCTGGATTATTGTCGGCGTTTTGAGAGATTTGAATCGGAGAGTCGCATTCACAAAGCAGTCTGTCTGATGAATGAAAACTAAGAGATTTTTTATAGTTTAATAAATATATTTAAATGGAGACATAATTTCAGTTAATCCTAGATTATCTAAACAGAAAACTGCAAAATATTGCTACTGAAAGCAATTTTAAAAACCTTGCACATATTTAAACTGTTTACATTCAATAAAAGAGGGAAAAAGTGAGACAGTTATGAAATAGCTTTTTGTTAAAGTACTAAAAATATTTATCTGGCTGATGACCGAGGGACTAGTACTGGCTTAGGTTGGACTCCTGGCAAACCCCATTTATGTTTGTAATGGCTCTGTATCCACTTTAAACCGTAGGTCACTGTTTGATATGACTGTTGGATTTAGTCATATCAAGTCCGTAATAAATTAGGATCACGGAAACAAGTCAGACAATTACCTACGGGCACTTCATTACAAAAAGAAACTGCCGCCCTTTCCCTCCTTCCATGAAACCACACCTGTTCTTGGACTTGGTCTAGATGTGTGATAAGAAACAACAACAAAATGAAGTGTAATGTGATTTTAAATAATAGTTGATTCAATTCTATTTTCTAATACTATTGTGGAGGATATAATTAATTGAAAAATATGTTAATTGGTTATTAAAACTTTAAATTAATGTTTCTTCTTTTTTAAATATAAATGCAAACACAGTCTTGAGAATACATAATTAGTATCGTAAGAAATAAATGCAGGTAAATATTTAAAATCAATATCGTAAATCAATCACAATTATGCACGTAAAGCACAGATTCTATTCCCATGAACTAATAACCTCATGCTAAATAAACTATCTGGAGAAAGGATAACACTAAAAGCACTGGGAGCCCTATCTTTTGGCGTTTCCTCGAAATAAATATTTCACTCATTAGTAAGATATTGTACTTAAACTGTCTCTCCTCATTATCTGGAAGGTAAGAAAACTCAGAATAATCATCTTTATTTTATTTTTTTATGCTTCCCTGAAAGTCATACTGCACAGAACGATAATGACACATGCAGCAATCAATGCGAGGTTCTTGTCTGTTTCTGGAGCTCCACATTAAATAGCTTGTTAAAGAAATTATTTTGGTAATGAACGGAAACAGAGAAGAAAAGAAACGGGAAAAAAAAGGGGGTCGATCATCGTTTTAAGAATAGTTAACCATTTTTTAGTGTAATCATTCGGGAACGGCGAATGAATGGTCAGTTTTATCTGGGGGAGAGAGCACCAGCAGCTACTTCGAGGCAATCTCTTTTGCTGTTCTATTATTTTAAATTCTTTTTTTTGTTGGAACAAAAGTAAAATCATTTGGAGGATGTTCCAGAATAGAACAGAGATAAAAGTAATCTTTCTTTACGTTAGGTTTTTTTTTTTAATGTCTTTTTATTTTTCTGTTCTCGTTTTCTCTATGTTTCAGATTACGCCTTGAAAATGAAATTGCATATTCAAAGGCTTAAGTTCGTTTTGAAAATACTTTCTTATGAAGAAAGTCTCAATCATAAGAACTAGACTGAGACTTAAGGAGGCTTAAAAGTTTCTCTGTGTCTCTGCGTAGTCTGGATCTGGATTATTGTCGGCGTTTGGAGGATTTGAATTGGTTCCCCTCATTCATAAAGCAGTCTATCTGATAAATAATATATTCGAATGGAGACTTATTTTCAGATAATCGCAGATATATCTAAAAAAAAGCTGTAAAATATTGTTACTAAAAATAATTTTAAATAATTTTTAAAGGTGAAAAAAGTAAAACATTTACGAAATAGGTTTTACAAAAGTTATAAAATATTTATGGGCCTGCTTATCGAATGACTAGTGCTCTGGAGCTCGTTGCCACATGTTTGGGTTTGTGTCCCGACAGGTACCATGGATGTTTGTAGTAATTCGGAATCCATTTTAAACCATAGGTTGGTCTAATATGACTGTAGAGTGTTGTGCATAGTGCTGACAACCGTACTCTGCAAAAAGTAAACATCTATCTCGAAATCGGACAATAAGCAGACGGTCTTGGTGCCCCATGGAGCTGTTGCTCTATTTCAAAACTTTCAGCATTATGGATATTGCAGTTCATCTATATATTTAAATGTATATCATGGATAATAGTATAACCAAGTGCAATTTCATGTATAATCTTTTTTGTATAAATATATATTTTTTCGAATGCTGTATTATCACCAATTTTACTAGTAGTTTTAACCATGAACATTGATAAATCTCTATACCATGCATGACTTACAATAGAGCATCTTTAGTCAAAATCGGCTCAATCTATAATATGTTCATATTTATATCATAAATAGACTTAAAATAACAATATTATGGATCTTTAATGTTTTTAAACAATTTATTTTAAGACAATTTTAATCTTGATAAATTTTTAAAAATAAAAAAAAGCATTATTTACATAAAATTACTTTTTAATTGAATCTAGGTACTTTGATACACTTTAAATGAAAAATTGTTTTTATAAGATTGAATTTACAACCGAATTTAAGATGATTAATTCATATATTATTAATTTGTTCTTATTTCTTGCGTGAAAATAAAGAAATTAATGATGCCTATTTCAGGCCGAGCTTTGAAACTTAGCTCAAGAAACAATGAATAAAATAGTAACTAGCTGTTTCATTTTTATGTAGAAATCCTCCATTGCTGTCATGCAAGTTTGGAAATTTCAGAAATTTTTTGATGAGATATTTCTCATGCACACTAGAATTGGAGTTAATAAGCATAAACTATTCTTGAATAATTGGGGGGATTTTTTTTCATTTAAATATTTAAACAATCAATGCAAAGATTTGTGAATAATATATGCAAATTTCATAAGACAAGGAAACAAACTTAACTAATAATTTGAATAGGTTGCGTTTGATTCTATTTTCCTATTTTATGCCAGCATTCATAATTAGCAAGGTTCTATTTATAAATGTAAAATTACTAACAATATATAAAGAAGGAGACAGTTTAGAAGTTTGAAATTAATAAACTGTAATCTAGAAATACGTTATCATATGGAGAAAACATATTAGCAAAGTACTAAAGTTAATATTTCTATCTACTGTGTTCGCAAGAAAGCAATTTTTTGTTTTCCACTCTAAAGTACACTGTGAGAACGAGCGTATTTTCTTGTGTGTGTGTATATATATATATATGCATATATACATGGCGACGTACAGAGTTGCATTTTAAGACCATTAATAACCTATTACGCAATAAAAATAATGAAATATGGTTTCATGTGCTGTACTTTCATTATTGTAAACAATAACTTCTCTGCGTCTAGACATGTTATTAATACATATAATTTTCTGTACTTTTCACAACATATTTAAAATTTAAATAATAAATTCTTACTTCTATCGTTTTGGGTTGTGTACAGTTTCTATTTTCATAATAGTTTCAGACTTGAAAATATGTATCATGTTTAATACTTCTCATTTAAATTAACTACTATAAATTACTAATTATTCACTGAGTGTTTTAACTTTAAAAATATGTCATAAATCTTACCTATTCATATTTAAATATTTTTAGTGATATTAAACTCAAGTTAACTAATTTAAACCTCAGTTTAGAAATTAAAATTTGTTTCTTTTTGTATTGGCTTAAAAGGAGAAATCTAAAGCATTCAATTCCTCCTGCTGATGCGAGTTAAAACTTAATCGAGTTATAAAAAGTCTATCAAACTTGGATATTGTAAAACATTAACATAGATATTATTGTAAGTCTTGCATCAACCTGTTCGAATTTTCAGGTTTTCCTCAATATGACATGCAAATACAGGTTAGTGACACTTGAAAGGGGCCTGATGGGCGAGTAGGTAACGCTCTGGCCCTCTGTAACACATATTTAAGGTTCGTAGTCCCGGCGATGCTATGGATGTTTTAATGGTTCGGAATCCACTTTAAAACCGTAGGCCCCTGACTAATATGACTGTTGGACGTAGGACTGACAACCCTATCCCGTAAAAAGAAAAACATCTTCTGTCTCGAAATCTGCCAGTAGGCAGATGCCTTGGCCCATGGGGCTGTTGCTCCAATGAAGAAGTCAATCTATAGCAAATACTTCATATTATTTCGAAACCACTTTTGTAGAGCATTACTAGTTTGCTTTATCTTGAGTGTAAGAGAATAAAGTTTTAACTTCTATTCATAGTATGTGCTTGTATTTCCTGGTTAACATTTAATTTGCTACAATTCTGAAAGTTACAATGGCCTACGACCTGAATATCAAGTGCCAAGCATAGTAGTGAAAAATATTCCGTTTGAGTACATTTTAAACTTTCTTCTCAATTGGCGCAACAGCCCCATGGTGTGCCAAATACCTACGGGCAGATTTCAAGACAGCAGAGACTTGGTCTTCTTTTACGGGTTGAGGTTGTCGGTCCTACGGAGCGATAACATTTTAAAGTTTAGTTTACATACTAGTATTTGTTGGCTGAAGGTTAATGCCGTAGGCTTCCGAAATAAAGGACTTCAGTTCAAAGTAAGCAAGTGATGAAAGACTGAAACGTAGGGGGGTCTATGACCAAGATGGAAGTACTAAATTTATTGACTAAAAATTCCACCCATTAGATTAGGAGATGAAGAGAAGAGTGTGAAACTTGAGGGAGTTCGTTCCAAATTGTGATGTACTGGTGAAATGTAGCAACTTCCTTCCTTGTCCCATCGTCATGCACCTTGGATAACATATAAATATTCTATATATATGCCATTCTTAAAAGCAGAGAATGAAAACTGCTTAAAATAGTTGAATATTCTATATATTTACGCAATCATAATAAAAACTAACTTTAATCAAAATAATAAAATAAACAGTTCTTCTTCTCAATTGGCGCAACAGGCCCATGGTGAGCCAAAGCCGTCTGCCTACTGGCAGATATCAAGAGAGGAGATATTTTTGTTTTACGGGATAGGGTTGTCAGCCCTACGTCCAACAGTCATGTTAGATCGGCACCTACGGTTTAAAATGAATTATGGCCTCGAAGGGCCGAATGTCAAGCACTCTGGCGCTCTGTTCCAAATATTCCGTATTCGAGACCAGGCGGTGCCATGAATGTTTGTAGTGGTTCGGAATCCACTTTAAGCCGAGTTCTTAGTCTAATATGACAATATAGCTTCACAGAGCCCAATCAGATTTCTCGCCCGAATCGTTCCCAAACTGTAAAGGGCAACTCAGATTTAGGCACAGTGATGTGGTGTGGTGTAGTAGTAATAGAAGCGGTGGTTTAAAGTGCAGTCTGAAAAACTACAAATATCCATGGCACCGCCGGGATTCATACCTGAAACCTGTGGTACTGAGCTCCAGAGCGCTAGTCACTCAGCCATCAAACCCAATATAAGCACCTAATAATATTAAATAGTTAATTTATCTTTGTCAAAGTTTATTTTGCCATTAAATGACCATTTTGAGGTATTTTAAAACTAGGAATTAAAAACAGTTGGATGATCAAAGGTTAAAAAATAGCAAATACTCCACTAGGAGATGCTATTTGTATTTCACTAATTCCACACAAGAAGCAATTCCTACCCTATCAGATTTCTTATTTTCCTCAACAATCAAAACTCCTTAAAATCAGAGAACTGCAATCGAGTTATAGACGACATACTACACGGCACAAAAAGACTGAAAAAATGCTTGCTAGGTAACCTGAGAATGTCGGGGAAAAGAGGATTTGATCAATTTAGTTTCCAGAATCAGAAACCATAAACTTTAGAAGTTAGAGAATTCGATTCTTTTTGTGTATCTTCGATAAGGACCCAAAATCTAAGTTTATCGAATTCTCTATTATGAGTTCTGAGGAAAGGAAAACGGTTTGCTTTTGTTGAGGGGGGTGGGCGGGGGGTGTAGCATTTATTTTAGTCCGGAGATGGAACGGCGAAAAGAAGAAATGGGAAAAGTTAACACATAATAGAAAAACCTTTCTTCGTTATAAAAAGTTTGACAGTGAAAAGAAAGTTTTCGTGTGCTCTTATTTTATACAGCCAATTCTTGAAGAAAGTACAAGTAATCGTATTTGTCAGGCCTTTTTAATCAGTAAATATTTTCGTATTTTATGTCATTGCCATTGTATTTCACTTTAATAAATTAAGTAATGCCTACAATTTTTAAGGATGATTTCAGTAAAATAGTTTATAATTTTTAATTTCTTATTTTTTATTGCTTTTAAATTATTAACTAAATCTGAATAGTAACTAGACAACTAAGTCTCCAGTACTACAGTCCATGTTGGACCATGGACGTTTGCCTACTGGCAGACTCTGAAACAGGAGATGTTTCTTTTTCCGGGGAAGGGTTGTCAGACCTATATCCAATGCTCTGCAGTCATATTAAATCGGGACCTGATGAACCAGTCGCTAGCACCCTGGTGCTCGGTACCGCAGGTTTCGGGTTAGATTCCCGAAGATGCTATGGATGTTATAGTAGTTCGGAATCCCCTTTAAACAGTAGGTCTGATATGATCGTAGAGTCACAGTCCAGTCTAACTTCTTCTCACCCACATCATTCGTAAACTGTAAAAGGGACAACTCAGCTCTAGCACAGTGGTGTGATGTAGTAATAGTAGTAGTAGTCATATTAGACCGAGACTTACTATTCAAAGTGGATTCCCAACCACTGCAAAATCCATGACAGCACCTGATTCGGAAAAAAAACATGAAACATGTGGCGCCAGGCTATAGTAACTTTACCATCATCATTGGCGCAACAGCTCCATGGTGGGCCAAGGCCGTCTGCCTACTGGCAGATTTCGAGTTAGGTTAATTGATGAAGTATACAAGCTTTTATGATTGATATTTCTTTGTATTTGATCATATGAACACCTGTATTTCAGTTTCCATTGAAAACATTTCTCTTGTCTCTTTATTTTATTTTTATTTGAAATCACTCCCAAAAATTGTCATATTTATTTCAATGAAAAAAAATATGTATATATCTACTTGAGACTAACAAGCTGTGTGCACTATGAGACAAAGGCTTGCACTGATTGGCCAAAAGTGCTAGTTCCTAATTCAACAAACTAATCCAGCAATATATGTGCTTTTCAGGGATTCACCAAACTACCACATGCTAGTGAAACAGCACTAATGAGCAGGGTCTTACTGTATATTCATAAAATTTCAGCAATATCAACCCTTGGTGTTAAAAGTATTCCATCATTTTTTATGAAGATGCTTTTACAGGAAAATTTAATAGAAATTCTCTGATTTCAAGATTTTAAATCGAGATTTCAGCCAATAATTTGAAAATTATTTCTTGCTTTTCATGCAGTCAATTCCATACAAAAAATAAAATATCTGGTCTCTTAGATAAAAGCAGAATGCCTGTATAAGAACAGCATACAAGTTTTAGAAACTACCATTAAAATATAAAAAATTTGTTTTTTAATATTAATAATATATTTTTAAAATACATGTATTTAAATAATTGTAAAACTTCATTAATGAGTTATTAATTTATAGTAGCGGAACAATTGTAATCAGATATGTGATTCATTTAACAAATGGATCACATTTCAGATGACATTAAACAAAATGCATGGATACAGAATTTGTTGTTGTTTTCTTTACACAGTTTACTTTTGTAAGATTTCTTTTAAATTTAATGACATTTTAATTTAAGCATGTTTTTAGCTAAATAAAAATTTTAATGTGTGGTTTAAGAAATTAGATTGTTTAATCATTAAATTAAAAAAATGTTTTTAAAAAGCATTGTAACCATGTTAAAAAATCTATGAGGATAATGGTTTTCCATCACCTCAGAATCTATTTCTAAGTGCATACAAAGATATTTTTCATGTATAATGCTTATATTACAGCAATGAAATTTTTATTTCAGATCAACCAACTTCAATGATGCAAATGTGTTCAATAAAAAATACGTCAACATTTATATTCTATTCATGGAGTCAACTTACCTTGTGCAATTCAAAATTTAGACTTGCCTTGTCTTAAGAAAGATTTTCTATCTTTGCAGAAATGATTTGATGTGATGAAATTTCATTTTCCCCTCAATTTATCATTATCAATTAATAACAAACAAATTAATTATTGTTTAGAAAATGTTACATAAATTCTAATTTGGTTTATACGATGTTGTCATATAAAATTCAGTAATATTAACAAAAATATTTTTAATGTTTATCTTTTTATGGGATAGGGTTGTCAACCCTACGCCTAACGCTCTATAATCATATTAGACCGAGACCTACGGTTTAAAGTGTGGATTCAAACTACTACAAAAATACATGGCAGAACCCTGATTCCTACCGAAAACATGTGGCACCGAGCAGTAGTCACTCGGCCATCATGCCCATCACTCTGACATGAGGCCCAAATCTGAATAGTAAAAATTAGAAAACTGCAATTTCTTGTTAAACAAGTTTTTAAATTTTATTTAATTACAAGACTGAATATCTACTTAAAATATCAGTTGCTTTTATATGTAATTTTATTACTATCTATCAGAATATCTTAAAATCGAGAATTTTGAGCTCAAATTTATTATTAAGCAATATTATATTCAAGTATGTGTGTGTACTTCGGAAAAAAAAAAAACAGTTCTTTATTTGCAAAAAATGATAAAAAAAAATCTCTTAATCTTGAAAATCTCTTTAAAAAATCTTTCTTCTTTCATTTTTCATTAAATTTGAGATATTAAAAATATCATTATATTACTGTAATTTAGTAATATTCTAAATAATATCCATTGATCTACTTTAAAAGTATATCGATTTTATCAATGAGTAAGAAATAGAAATGGATTTTCGAATGGTAGCTAAATATTTTTTAATTAATAATTTATATTTATTATTTATTTATAGTTAATAATTTATTTATATATAATCTAAAGGAACATTTACATTATATTTAAATAACTAAAAAAATCTTATTTTAACTTAAGATTACAAAATTTATAATTAATAATTTAATTTTATTTAAAGGAACAACAATTGGTTTCAAAATATGTAATTTATTTTTTTTTTTCTTTATTTTTTTTTTTTTTTTTTTTGAAGATATGTTGTTTTCAATTGAATTTACCACTCTTACAGGTATTGATTAAAATAATATTCCAGAACTAAATTAAATTACTCTATATTTTAACTGAAATGGCAACAATACTATTTTCTTGATCGGGGAAAAAAAAAAAAAGACAAAATCTATGTTCCAAGATCTTCCGAATCTTTCTGATTGCAAAGGATTCTCTCCGCGAGTCGCCATTGATTCTTCTCTGAGCAGCAGAAAACGCGCGCATACATATAGAAAACGCTAGAGGGAAAATTCAAGAAGGAGTGGGGAGGGGGTGAGGGGGATGTGCGCGAGAAGAGATTCGTTTGACAATCAAATTAGAACTCCGATACGAAATAGAAAAAAAAAAAAAAAAATCGAGTGAAAGAGATAGAAAAGATATAGAAAAAGAACAGTGGAATGTGGAAGCTTTTGTCAGCATCGAAGAATCGTCTGCGTCTTTATTGGTGTTCGAAATCTTTTTGTCAAAAGTAAAATTTCATTGTAGTAGACGGTTGCAGTTTGCAGCAGCTTGAAAAGAATTTAAAAAATAAAAATAAGAATAAATAAGAGAGCTCTGCTCATATTTGGTGCCCGATGTTTACCATATCAAAAATTAGATTGAACACCAATAGTGCTTCAGGTTGAAAAAAATTTTAAAAAGCAGTTACAAAAAAGAGTAACTATTACTTTATTTAGAAAGAAAGTTGCTTTTTATAGTTACTCTGTATTATAAAAAATTAGACTAATGCGAGTTACTGGAGCTAGAGAGTTATTTAATACAATAGGAGGGTTAAATGAAGCTAGGAGTTAACTAATATAATAGGGGTTAAATGGAACTAGAGTTAACTAATATAATAGGGGTTAAATGGAGCTAGAGAGTTAACTAATACAATAGGGGGAGTTAAATGGAGCTAGAGAGTTAACTAATATAATAGGGGTTAAATGGAGCTAGAGAGTTAACTAATACAATAGGGGAGTTAAATGGAGCTAGGAGTTAACTAATATAATAGGAGGGTTAAATGGAGCTAGAGAGTTAACTAATATAATAGGAGGGTTAAATAGAGCTAGGGAGTTAACTAATATAATAGGAGGGTTAAATGGAGCTAGAGAGTTAACTAATATAATAGGGGTTAAATGGAACTAGGGTTAACTAATATAATAGGGGTTAAATGGAGCTAGAGAGTTAACTAATACAATAGGGAGTTAAATGGAGCTAGAGAGTTAACTAATATAATAGGGGGTTAAATGGAGCTAGAGAGTTAACTAATACAATAGGGGAGTTAAATGGAGCTAGGAGTTAACTAATATAATAGGGGGTTAAATGGAGCTAGAGAGTTAACTAATATAATAGGAGGGTTAAATGGAGCTAGGGAGTTAACTAATATAATAGGAGGGTTAAATGGAGCTAGAGAGTTAACTAATACAATAGGAGGGTTAAATGGAGCTAGGAGTTAACTAATATAATAGGAGGGTTAAATGGAGCTAGAGAGTTAACTAATATAATAGGAGATTTAAATGGAGGTAGTGAGGTGCACTAAGTAATTCTACTACTTATCTAAACTCTTAAAATAATTTGATTTCTTTTTTAACAGTTATAAAAGAAAATAATTTAATATTTCTTTTTTTAACACAGTGTTAAAAAAAATTATTCTACGGGGATTAACTAAGTAGTAGAATTACTTAGCGTAATCTACTGACTCTATTAACTCCCATGTTATTTCGTTTCCTCATGTTATTTGGATTTAATAAATATTTGGTGAAAAAGTTTTGGAGAATAAATATAGCTTTTTAAATATAATAATAAAATATTACTACAAGAGAAAAATATTTGTTTAATTGATAATCATTTTAACTCAATTGCAGGTTAGTGGATTGGTGTTTTCTTTCAAATGACTCGATGCAACATTTAATATCAACAAATTGAGTTGTATGAGCCGAGGAATTTCTTAAAAGAAGCAATTTTGGTAAAACAATCTCTTCTCGACATCAAAGTCTATATCTTTTATACATCTATTTTTGTCCATATTTAATTATCTGCAAAAAGAAATCTATAGTAGAAATTAATTACAAAATTAATTTATGTGTTTTTCAAATTATTCAATTCCTTCTATTAGCTCACACTTACCTTATATATGTCTTGCTCAAATTTTCAATCGTTCATAAAATATTTTTTATTCATCCACTCAAGTTGAAATACATTTTTTTTGAACTTGTATTCGAGAACACTTGATGTTAATACAGTTTTTCAAATATTAATTCAGTAAATTTAATTAATTAATTTTAGTTTTTTTCAGATTTAAGTTGCATATATCTACCAATAGATGGATCCAGATAAACTTAAAAAAATGAATGAAAATTATTTATAAAGGACTTTCTGCAATAGAGTGAAAAAAAAAGTAGGAATTGACTTAAAAATTTTTTTTATATTATTTGTTTTTATCAATTCCTTCTATTAGCTCACACACTCTCCCTATATATATCTTGTTCAAATTTTCAATCGTTCATAAAATACTTTTTTTTATTCATTCAAGTTCAAATACATTTTTTTAACTTGTAGTGGATGACACTGGATGTTAATACAGTTTTTCAAACATTAATTCATTCATTAAATTTAATGAATTAATTTTTTTTTAGATTTAAGTTGCATATATCTACCAATAAATGGCGCCAGATAAACTTAAAAAATGAATGAAAATTATTTATAAAAGCACTTTCTGAAATATAGTGAAAAAATAGTAGGAATTTTTAATACTACTTGTTTGAAGTAAAAACAGGGAAGAAAAACAGTTTTCCGCTAATTTGAAAAGAAAACCCGCTTAATTTAATGTTTATAGAGTTTGCAAAAAAACTAAATTAAAAAAAAAGTTATTCAAAATATGAAACATATTTCTATCACTCAAGAGTGGGAAACAAAGAAAAAAGGTAAACATTTAAAATTTAAAAAAAATTGTATTTAACGCATATAAAATAGAAACAGTTTAAAAAACAGGAAATACAAAATTGTAGAGCATTATAGAATGGTGTAAATTTGACAGAAATAAACAAAGAAATACTAGTGCTACGTAACTATAAAAGTAAAATGAAGACTTCATTTGTTGCTGACATACATATAACTCATATGGTAAATCGAATCGATCTTTGATACTATTGAATATATTTACAACAATTAGTAGACATTGTACAACAGATTGCAAAAAATAGTACTTTATTACATGCTGCAACAGTGCATTTCAATTGAAATTCCATTTTGTCTATTCCTTTCCTAATACTATTTAACAACTTATGATTAAAAATTATAGCTATCATTACTGGTATCCATTCTAAATAATTCGATGGTGCCTTACAACTTCATATTTTTTTTCTTTCCAATCGTGCATGGAGCTTGTTAGCAGAGTTAGACATTTTGATTGCATTTTTCTGCCTCTAGAGATGTTGCATTAGCTTTAATATATTGTGAATGACCACGTTATATTTATTAGCCAACCTTTTAACTGGAGGATTCGTTTTCACAAAAAGAAATAAACAAAGAAACACTCAGTGCTTGCTAACTACAAAGTAAAGTGAGTAAGTTGCATGCATGTATCTCATTTGGCAAATTCAATCGACCTCTGCTGCTATTCAAGATATTTACAATCGTCGACACTATTAATTCATATGGATATTTACTATTATACTAACTCATATGGAAAATTCATGGAACTCTAATACTATTCAAGATATTTATAGTCGTCGTATTAACTCATATGGATATTGATTGTTATACTAACTCATATGGTAAATCGAATCGACCTCTGACACTACTCAAGATATTTATAGTCATATACACTACACAACCGACTGCAAAAATAGTACATTACTACGTACTGAAAACACTGCGTTTCAATTAAAATTAAATTTTAACTATTCATTTTCTAACTATATCTTACAAATTATGATTGTAAATTATAGCTGTCATTTCTGGTATCCATTTTAAATGATTTACTACAACTTACTGACTTACTGCTTTTACTACAACTTTATGATTTTTTTCCAATCGTGCATGAAACCTGTGAACCCGAGTTAGACATTTTAATTGCATTTTTTGCCTCTAGAAATGTTGCAATAGCTTTAATAAATTGTGTATGATCACGTTATATTTATAAACCAACCTTTATAACTGGGAAAAAATGAAAAGTTGATTTTCTGTAAATCTTACATAAACAGAATTAATTATTAGCATAAATTTGTATGCAATAATATTTTCTTAAGTAATATTTAGAAAGAATTGCGTTACAGGGATAATAAATTTTATATTCTTCCTTACGTGCATTAAATGTCTGCCTCGGTGATTTACAAAACATTTTCAATTTACGGCGTTATTTATTCTTTAATATACGCTCTAGTAATCTCTTATTAAATTTTGAATTTAATGTTTAAACTTAAGAATTTATTGTTTCTGAAATTAATTAGTACATTAAGTTGAATGGTGCATTCCTTTTATTAAAACAACTGTAGAAAATTTATTTGAATAAACTTGTATTAATTAAATGAATATGCAAATTACTTAATTAAATAAAATTGTTATAAAATCATAAAATTCTGTTCGTCTTAATTGAATTACTGCGTATATACGGATAAAAGTATTATTTCTTGCGATAAAGAAAAATATTAAATAATTAAATACTTGCAATTAATTAATCTAGGAAGGAAACGACTATGAAGTTGTTATTTTAATGAATTTACTCAATTCTAAGAATTACCTTAGTCATCTAGTTTATTTTTAAGTTTTAATAATTTCTGTTAGCTGCATAAATATATAACATATGTTATAAAAATTTAAAAATGAATTCTGTAAGGTGACAACAGAAATTAAATATTTTTAAAATTACCTATTTGTTAAAATCTTCCGAAATTCAATTAAATTACTTATTTATACAATTCAAGAAGTTATTTTTCATCTATTGGCATTTATATTCATTTTATTTTGTAAACGTATATATTGTTATATGGCTACATATAATTAGTTAAAAGACGACATAATTAAGCTTATGAATAATTAAACGGAACGTCAAGTTATATAGCAAGACTGGATTTATATTTGAAATAGATTTTATTACGTTTTATGAATGCTAGAATATAATTTCTTGCAGAATAATTTTGAATTGGTTTTTTTAACAAAACAGACGTTGACTACAATTAACTTAATTTTCATTAGTTGAAATTTTGAACAAATATTATTTGAAATAGATACTTAATTTTTTTATCCCACTTGGCCAAGTCGACAGCAACATTTAGACCAAGTTCATGAACCCGTGTGGCCTCATGGGAAGGGGAGGGAGCTTCTGTAGTGTGGGAGCAATTATAGGTAGAAGTCTGACTTGGCTCCGTGTCACTAAAGGAGGAGGATGCCTTCTGGAAGCACTGTTAGGGGGAATATCCCCGAATTTGCTTATCATATGGAGGAAACCTGGAAAACTCCCACCAGGTAGCTCAACTAACAAGGCAAGATGCTGAACATCACAAACGTCTTGGAACTCCTCCTTTTTTAAAACAGTGTCTACAACAAGCCGTCAGCGGATTGAACATCAGGCATAATGCTCATTTTGAAACTGGATTTTGGGATTATTTAAATCTTAATTGGAATAATATAATTATTTTTCGTGGATTTTTATTTTTTTTCTAAAAATGAATGTTAAATATAACAATATTTAAGTTATTATTCCTATTTCTTCTTATCGTATGAATTTAGTATTAATATGCTACTATATTCTAAGTAGCAATTTAATTCTTTAAGAAATAATTTCTATTTAATAAAGTATTAAAATAATTGATTAATACACTGCATTACGATTATCATTAGGTAAAATAAATTAAATCAATGCAGTGCATACTGCCACGAAACCATTTTAAATGTTCACTTAATAATTCAGATGTAATTAATTCATAATTTTTTGATTATTAATAATTTTAATTATGCGCGTTGTGTCTAATCGACAGTATCCTGCAGTGCGGGACGGACATCCAATGAGTAATCTATTCATGGATGGAGGGAAAGGGCAATTGCGATGGAGCACCCGTAGATAGAAGTCTAACTTGGTTCCGTGTAGCTGAAGAAGGAGGGTAGTGCTATTAGGGAGCACTTTTATAGGAGCTATCCCACATTTGCGTATCGTATGAGAGAAAATCCAGAAACCCCCCAACAAGTAGTCCGACTAATGAGGCAAAATGCTGAACGCGGCTCAGTGGCAAAAACGCGAAGCTGGTGAGCATTAGGGTTCAATCCGCTGGTGGCTTTGTTGTAGACACTGTTTCAAAAACGAGGAGCCTGAATAGCTTTTGGGAGGCTCAGCATTTTGCCTTGTTAGTCGGACTATCTGGTGAGAGTTTTTCGGGTTTTTCCCCCTATGATACGCAAATACGGGGTAGTTCCCCCTAAAAGTTCTTCCGGAAGTCACTTCTCTCCTTCTTCAGATGCTCCATCACAAGAAGAAGCTTCCCCCTTTTTACCTCCTTCCATGAGACCACACGGGTCCTTGGATTTGCTCTAAATGTTGCTGTTTACTAAGTGGGATAAGAAAAATATTTTTTTCTTATCCCACTTTACTGTAAGTTTGTTAATTTTGTTAGAATCTAGAGCTTTAATAAAAACCGCTTTTTAAAACAAACTTTAAAATTATTTGTTCAAACGTCGAACCACAATTAAATTAAAAGTCCAGTTTTTCAATGTTTATGATGCAATAATATTTTTTTCTTGTTTAACTATTTAAAAAATATTTTTAAAGAAGATAACTTTAAAAAAATGGCGAACCGATAAGGTTATGATCCCTTATTCACAGCTTTGAATTAGCCCCAGACGAGTGTGCGAACTTAAAAAGCAGGGAAAGAAGTTCCGTTTTTAAATCTGTAAGAAAAATAAAGTACACATAGCTCGGCAAAAACACTTTTGAGTAAAGCTTCCAAAAACTCTTTTTACTTTCTAAGGGAAGAAAAAAAAAAGAAGAAGAAGAATAAAAGAAAGAAAAAAAAAAATTAGGACCGTTTTTCAAACTTTTAAAACTGAAAAGAAAAATGAAACTAGAATGGTACAGTTGGGAAAAAAGGCAACGGATCTTTCAAAGTTGGTCTTACTGTTCATTAGCCATTTTTGTGTTAGTCTTTCAAAAAAAGAAGGATTGCTACGCGTCTTTTAAGGCCGAATCACAGGGTCTTGGTTACGCGGAAGCAAAGAGTTCCTCTTTTGTGTTGGGGATATTTTTTTTCTTTTTTTTCTTTCTCTTCTTTTCTTTTCACATGCGGTAGTTGCCCTTTTTTAAGGCAACATTTCTTTTGAAATTTAAAGCACTTTGAAAAATGCTTCGGTATGGGGTTGGACAAAGTTTTGGAAGGATAAAGGCTTTCTCAAGAAAACTCATTATTCGGTATTTTAAGAGTATTTTATTTAATAGTTGGTTATCACTTAAAGAAAAGTTTGTTATTGACCATTAGGCTTAAGGATGTTTAATTTTGTTCCAATTACATTCCTTAAAAAATTGTCCAAATTTTCCATTCAGAACGAATTAACAATATAATTTACAACGACATTAGGCTTAAGGATGTTTAATTTTGTGCAATTCTCCATTTAAGAACGAATTAACGATACAAGGATATTAGGCATAAGGATGTTTAATTTTGTTCAAATTACATTTCCTTAAAAGTGTCCAAATTTTCCATTTAAAATGCAATTTACTATTTTTCCAATTAAGGGCAACTTAAGAATCCATTTATTCCTTAAAAAAAAAGAACAGAATTAACGTTATAATTTACAAGGATATTAGGCATAAGGATGTTTAATTTTGTTCAAATTACATTCCTTAAAAAAATGTCCAAATTTTCCATTTACAACGAAAGAATTCCATTAAAAAAATTCCAATTTAGAACAATTTACTATTTACCAATATTCAATATAAATTTTAAGGGCATTAGGCTTAAGAATATTTAATTTTGTTTAAATTACATTCCTTAAAAAAATGTCCACATTTTCCATTTAGAACGAATTAATAATATAATTTACAACGACATTAGGCTTAAGGATGTTTAATTTTGTGCAAATTATATTCCATTTAGAAAAAAAAATGTCCAATTCTCCATTTAGAACGAATTAACGTTATAATTTACAAGGACATTAGGCATAAGGATGTTTAATTTTGTTCAAATTACATTCCTTAAAAAAGTGTCCAAATTTTCCATTTAGAAAGAATTAACAATGCAATTTACTATTTACCAATATTCAATATAAATTATAAGGGCATTAGGCTTAAGAATATTTAATTTTGTTTAAATTACATTCCTTAAAAAAATGTCCATAATTTTCCATTTAGAACGAATTAATAATATAATTTACAACGACATTAGGCTTAAGGATGTTTAATTTTGTGCAAATTACATTCCTTAAAAAATGTCCAATTCTCCATTTAGAACGAATTAACGTTATAATTTACAAGGACATTAGGCATAAGGATGTTTAATTTTGTTCAAATTACATTCCTTAAAAAGTGTCCAAATTTTCCATTTAGAAAGAATTAACAATGCAATTTACTATTTACCAATATTCAATATAAATTATAAGGGCATTAGGCTTAAGAATATTTAATTTTGTTTAAATTACATTCCTTAAAAAATGTCCACATTTTCCATTTAGAACGAATTAATAATATAATTTACAACGACATTAGGCTTAAGGATGTTTAATTTTGTGCAAATTACATTCCTTAAAAAAAATGTCCAATTCTCCATTTAGAACGAATTAACGTTATAATTTACAAGGACATTAGGCATAAGGATGTTTAATTTTGTTCAAATTACATTCCTTAAAAAGTGTCCAAATTTTCCATTTAGAAAGAATTAACAATGCAATTTACTATTTACCAATATTCAATATAAATTATAAGGGCATTAGGCTTAAGAATATTTAATTTTGTTTAAATTACATTCCTTAAAAAAATGTCCACATTTTCCATTTAGAACGAATTAATAATATAATTTACAACGACATTAGGCTTAAGGATGTTTAATTTTGTGCAAATTACATTCCTTAAAAAATGTCCAATTCTCCATTTAGAACGAATTAACGTTATAATTTACAAGGACATTAGGCATAAGGATGTTTAATTTTGTTCAAATTACATTCCTTCCATTTAGAAAGAAAAAATGCAATTTACTATTTAACCAATATTCCAAATTTTCCATTTAAAAAAAGAATTAACAATGCATTAGGCACAAATTTACAAATATTTACCAATATTCAATATAAATTATCATTAATAAGGCATGTTTAATTTGTTCAAATTACATTAGGCAAATTTTCCATTTAAGAATATTTACCAATATTCAATATAAATTTTGAATTTTAAATTACATTCCTTAAAAAAATGTCCACATTTTCCATTTAGAACGAATTAATAATATAATTTACAACGACATTAGGCTTAAGGATGTTTAATTTTGTGCAAATTACATTAAAAATGTCCAATTCTCCATTTAGAACGAATTAACGTTATAATTTACAAGGACATTAGGCATAAGGATGTTTAATTTTGTTCAAATTACATTCCTTAAAAAAGTGTCCAAATTTTCCATTTAGAAAGAATTAACAATGCAATTTACTATTTACCAATATTCAATATAAATTTTAGGGCATTAGGCTTAAAATATTTAATTTTTGTTTAAATTACATTCCTGGAAAAAAAATGTCCACATTTTCCATTTAGAACGAATTAATAATATAATTTACAACGACATTAGGCTTAAGGATGTTTAATTTTGTGCAAATTACATTCCTTAAAAAATGTCCAATTCTCCATTTAGAACGAATTAACGTTATAATTTACAAGGACATTAGGCATAAGGATGTTTAATTTTGTTCAAATTACATTCCTTAAAAAAGTGTCCAAATTTTCCATTTAGAAAGAATTAACAATGCAATTTACTATTTACCAATATTCAATATAAATTATAAGGGCATTAGGCTTAAGAATATTTAATTTTGTTTAAATTACATTCCTTAAAAAAAATGTCCACATTTTCCATTTAGAACGAATTAATAATATAATTTACAACGACATTAGGTTTAAGGATGTTTAATTTTGTTATAATTTACAATGGACATTAGGCATAAGGATGTTTAATTTTGTTCAAATTACATGGTCCAAATTTTCCATTTCAAAATTAACAATTCAATTTAAAAAATGTCCAATTCATTCTTAAAGAATATTTAAGATTACGAATTAACGTTATAATTTACAAGGACATTTCGACATTTTAGAAAATTTTGTTCAAATTACATTTAATTTTCCATCGAAAAATCGGTTTAACATTTTAAGGATGTTTAATTTTGTTCAAATTACATTCCAAATTTTCCATTTAGAAAGAATTAACAATGCAATTTACTATTTACCAATATTCAATATAAATTATAAGGGCATTAGGCTTAAGAATATTTAATTTTTTTAATTACATTTAAAAAAAAAAAAACCACATTTTCCATTTTAGAACGAATTAATAATATAATTTACAACGACATTAGGCTTAAGGATGTTTAATTTTGTGCAAATTACATTCCTTAAAAATGTCCAATTCTCCATTTAGAACGAATTAACGTTATAATTTACAAGGACATTAGGCATAAGGATGTTTAATTTTGTTCAAATTACATTCCTTAAAAAAGTGTCCAAATTTTCCATTTAGAAAGAATTAACAATGCAATTTACTATTTACCAATATTCAATATAAATTATAAGGGCATTAGGCTTAAGAATATTTAATTTTGTTTAAATTACATTCCTTAAAAAAAATGTCCCACATTTTCCATTTAGAACGAATTAATAATATAATTTACAACGACATTAGGCTTAAGGATGTTTAATTTTTGTGCAAATTACATTCCTTAAAAAATGTCCAATTCTCCATTTAGAACGAATTAACGTTATAATTTACAAGGACATTAGGCATAAGGATGTTTAATTTTGTTCAAATTACATTCCTTAAAAAAGTGTCCAAATTTTCCATTTAGAAAGAATTAACAATGCAATTTACTATTTACCAATATTCAATATAAATTATAAGGGCATTAGGCTTAAGAATATTTAATTTTGTTTAAATTACATTCCTTAAAAAATGCCCACATTTTCCATTTAGAACGAATTAACAATATAATTTACTATTACCAATATCCAACATAATTTACAAATAAAATAAAAAATTAAAAATTACTAATTACTGCAGTCGACTGCAGAGGTGTCTTTAGAATAAAAAAAAAAATATTAAGAACTCCGTCAACAAACCAGAGGGGAAGCGAATTCATTAAATTATTTTTAGATTGACATAATAATAATAAAAAACATTAAAAAATAATGCCAAAATATCTTGAGAAATTCATATACTGCAAAAAGTTTTCACGTCATATGCCATCAGGTGCATGATAATAAAAATAAAGTTCGACATTTTAAGATAAAGAATTTTCCAGTAGATTAAAATATTTCATGGGTATCACTCATTATTACTTTATTGATAATTTTTTATTTTATAAAAAAGTTTAATTAAAAAAATAAATATGGAATGATTGATGATTATTTCAGAAACTGTCAATTTGCATATCTTTACCATCAGCTTTTTCGATACTTATCAGTGGTCTCTTTCATACGAGAGACTCATTCCAATTGTATTTTATTTGTATAATCATACTATGAAAGTTATTTCTACCATGAAGATTGTTTCATTGCTTGATAAAAATATTTCACTATTATAGCTAATTAATACTTTATTAACAATTTATTTTATAAAAAAATCATTAAAAAACAAATATGGAAGGATTGATGATTATTGCTGTGACTGCCAATTTATAAAAATAAATATCTTTACCATCCAGGATACTTATCAGTGGTCTTTTTTATTCAGGAGTCTCCTTTCAATTGAATTTTATTTATATAATTATACTATGCAAGTTCTTTTTGTAGAATGCAAATTGCTTGTATTTCAATGTTTGATAAAATATTTCACAATTATCTCTCATTATTACTTTATTCACAATTTATTTTATAAAAAAATTATTTAAAAACCAAATATTGAAGGAATGATGATTATTTCTGTAAATGTCAACTTATATAAGTATCTTTACCATTAGCTTCTTCGGATACTTATCAGTGGCCCATTTCACTTGGGAAACTCATTCCAATTGAATTTTATTTGTATAATCATACTGTGCAAATTCCTCTCTACAATACAAAAATAGAAAAGCCATGTTTCTTGTTAAGATGACACTGAAACGAATGTTTTTTTAATGTTCTTATAAACTTTAATGGTGAGTTTTACAGACTATATTATGAGTGAAGTTTATTTTACTAAAAAAAAAAAAAAAAAAAAAAAAAAAAAAAACACACACACACAGAAATATTCCTGGTTTTTTTTTAGTATGAATGATTGACGACTACTGTGGTAATTGTAAATTTGTAAAAGTGAATATCTTTACCGTCGTCTTCTTCGATACTTAACAGTGGTTTTTCACTCGAAAGACTCATTCCAATTGAATTTTAGTTGTATAATCATACTATGCAGGTTCTTTTCTACAATATAGCTGCCTGCGAAGTTGCTAGCGCTTTGGCCGTTGGTACGGCAGGTTTCAGGGTCGAGTCCTCGCGAGAGCATGGAAGTTTGTTAGTGGTTCGAAATCCACTTTAAACTGTAGGTCCCGGCCTGCTTAGCTCTCGGGGCCCAAAATGACCGTAGAGCGACAAACCAAATCTCTGCATAGCAAAATCATGTTTCTTGTTAAGATGGCTCTTAAGCGAATCTATTTAATGTGCTTATTAACTTTAATGAAGATTTCCAAACTATATGAGTGCTTTTATCTGTAAAATTTATTATGCTTTTTAATTAAGATGTTTTTACAAAGAGAAAAATTATCTAAAAGAAAGGAATTTTATCGTATATGCATATTTATTACTAGCATATATATTTAGAAACATTATGAAATAGCCTTCCGCGAAACTACCATAAAAAAATTTGCTATACGCATGGAAATTTAAAAAATGCACAATTAACCTTCCCGTCAGGCAATCACTTCGCACTTAACATAGCTTTAGGTGACGATAAAAAGCAAGAATGACAATTAAATTCTCCCTTCCGCCAGCATATTGATTTCAGTTAGCGAGTTAATCAATCATCGCCAAAAAGATAAGCTTCCGCCATGATCCATCATTGAGTTTTTAACGAATAACTCCGGTGTTAATGCTATCTTAAATTTTGTGTCAACAGATCCAGCCATGCCTGGTGCAGAGAACCTCTTCTTTCATGCGTCATTCAACACCAACGCTTGCATCTCATTCCCCAAAACAGACACAAACATTTAAAAAAACGCGAGAAAGATTGAAAAGAAGCTAGCAGGCGCCAAAACATGGGGACAGCAATCTGTCTCATTTTACGCCTGCGCAACCAAGCGTTGCCATACGAGTGAACAAAAAAACAAGGAAAGAATTCTCACGGCTCATGTAGTATGCTAAAATTAATTAAGCCTAAAAAGACAACTTAGTCTAGCTTCAGCAATAACTACTGCACTAAAAAAAAAAAAAAAAAAAAAAGAATAAAAAAAAAAAAAAAGCGTTGACTGGACTAATGAATATGGGGGCATATACGTTGGATTTTCATCATGTTTTCTCTGAAGACTACTAAACTTAAATTTCGTGAGAAAACTATCATTCTTCCGCCGTTAGTCGGAATTTTTATTTGCCTAGATTTTTTATTTGAACAAGTATAATTACTTGTTGAGATTCGTCCATCCATCTTCTTTTTATCAGGGTCATTTAGCCGGTTAAATAAAGCGATTTTTTCGTTGGCAGTATCTGCTAGTATGGCTTTTTTCCTCAACGTTTAATGACTCTTAGTTGTTCTTTGAAAATTTCCAACACTCGCGGTTGACAAAAAGTGGTGTATTATGCTTAATATTAATTTTTATGGTGGATGATCACAGATCTTGATGTGAAAAGGTAAAACAATTTTTCAATATCATATAAATATTTTTGTAATTGCTAATTATTTTATGGTGAAATTAGAATTAAGTTGAATTAATAAAAACTGCTTTTCAGAGAGCACTTTTATTTATCTTAAAAATAAATCTTTAGTAATAATTTTTTTTTTTGAATTTATATTAAATCTTTTTAGGAATAAATTTTTTTTTTTTTTTGGAATTTATATTAAAAAATAAATCTTTTAGGAATAATTTTTTTTTTTTTTTTTTTGGAATTTATCTTAAATAATAAATCTTTAGGAATAATTTTTTTTTTGGAATTTATATTAAATAATGCAAATCTTTAGGAATAAGTTTTTTTTTGGAATTTATATTAATAAACAAATCTTCTTGGAATTTATCTTTACAAATAAATCTTAGGAATAAATTTTTTTTGGACTTTATCTTTATAAATAAATCTTTAGGAATAAATATTTTTTGGAATTTATCGTTATAAATAAATCTTTTTGGAACTTATCTTTATAAATAAATCTTTTTGGAATTTATCGTTATAAATAAAATCTTTTATCCTTTAAAACAGCGAAAATGATGATTAAAATGAAATTTTTATTAATGCTTTATAACAATAAAAAAAGTGGTTTTGTTTATGAAATTGAGTGCTTTAGAAAGGTTTTAAATAATAAGATTAAGTTTGTCTAAATTATTTTTAAAAAGTTAAAATTAAATTAATAAAATTTATCATACGCATATTATGGAATGTTACATAATATGCTTTAAACAACTTATTTTTATCCGATTATCTATTTTTGTTCTACTTTGAAATACATTTAAATATTTTGAAATAATTTTGAATCAATCTAAACCACATATACAATTTACGTGAATTATAATCATCAAAATAACACTAATCTAAAAGATTTTAAATTTTTATTTTTCATTAAAACAGAAAACAAAATTAATCACATTCACCTGGAATTCTTTACCGATATCATGCACAAAGCAAAAAAAAAAAAAAATTCAGCCTAGATAAAAATTTGTTTTTTAACTTCAATATTAAGTAAACATTAAACTTTCATTTTTGTTCTCGATAGATTTATTTTAAAATAAAGAACAATTTTGAGAGCTTATGCAAAGTAGAGTTGTTTACAGTAGTTTCAGTATGTTTACAATTTAAGTTTAAGAAAATATGCAATTGGTTTAAGATTAATATGTTTATAGTTTAAGTAGAGATATGTTTATGCATTAAGTATAGATTATATAGAGAGCTAAAGTAGAGATATCTTTCTATTTTTGAAAAATATAGATTCTATATTCATGCTTTAATAAACCAGGTTATTTATATCCTGATTTCTAGTTTGAAATATGGTCTAGCTAATTCCAGTATAAAAGTTTTTCAGATAAATTTTATATGCTGTTTAGTTTTCGTATGCTATGCATTTTGAATCTGACAATCCCTCTACAATGGTAGATGTATAGCTAATTCAGCACTATTCAGGAGTTCACTTCTAGAACCTGCTACCACACACCAATATTTAGCCATAACAATTTTGATCAATCACCCTTAAAGATAATTTCTGAGAGGTTATCACAATTCTTCTTTACTACTCGACTCTATGACCAGATTTATTATATACATTCCCACCATAGACAACATACTGGAATTTCTGGTTTACATACTAGCTTCAACATACTGGAATTTCTGGTTTTACATACTAGCTTCAACATACTGGAATTTCTGGTTTACATACTAGCTTCAACATACTGGAATTTCTGGTTTACATACTAGCTTCAACATACTGGAATTTCTGGTTTACATACTAGCTTCAACATACTGGAATTTCTGGTTTACATACTAGCTTCAACATACTGGAATTTCTGGTTTTACATACTAGCTTCAACATACTGGAATTTCTGGTTTACATACTAGCTTCAACATACTGGAATTTCTGGTTTACATACTAGCTTCAACATACTGGAATTTCTGGTTTACATACTAGCTTCAACATACTGGAATTTCTGGTTTACATACTAGCTTCAACATACTGGAATTTCTGGTTTACATACTAGCTTCAACATACTGGAATTTCTGGTTTACATACTAGCTTCAACATACTGGAATTTCTGGTTTACATACTGGCTTCAACATACTGGAATTTCTGGTTTACATACTGGCTTCAACATACTGGAATTTCTGGTTTACATACTGGCTTCAACATACTGGAGTTTCTGGTTTACTTACTGGTTTCAACATACTGGAGTTTGTCATTTACAGATTTCGAACCAAGTTCATCTAGTTTGGGTAAACATCATGCTATTCACTAAAACGCTCTTAGCTTTACGAATATGAACTAAATTTTTATATTTTATAATACAGTAAGACCTTAATGCGGTGAATACGTTCAAAAGTATCCAGATTATCAGATTTTTTGTTACCCCTAGAATGCATAGGTATTGTTTTGAGAAGGTGAATTATGTATACATTTCTAACATATTAGATTACTAATTAACTTTTATTGAAGATCACTAAATTGAAATTGTTATTTTACTTTAATCAGATAATTTTAGTATAGTTATTGCATTTATTTATAAAAATACATATTTATTATTTAAATAATACATAAGTTATATTCAATAAAATTTAATGCAATGATAGATAAAGATCAAAGAAAACTACATAAAAATTTAGTTGCATCAGATAAATTTAAAAATAAAATTTCTCATTTAGATGCATCATACAAAATTAATTGCAGAAAATCTAAAGAAAATGCAATCGATTATTTTAAGAAAATGTAGTTTAATCATATTTAATCAAATTCCATAGTTCCCTTTATAATTAAAAATGTATTAAATGCTTAGATATCTCAATTTCTATTGAAAACGTATCACTTAATGTTAACTTAATGTGTATGATCTATCTTATTTAGATAGATCCTACAAAAAATAAATGCAGAAGATATAAAAGAAAATATAATCGATAATTTTCAGAATATAAGTAGTTCGATATTTTTTAATCTTTCTATAAGTAAAAGCTCCCTATATAATTAAGGGTTTATTAAAATCTTAGATACCTCAGTTTCTATTGAAAACGTATCACTTAATGTTAAAAGCATGTTAATGTCACTTAATGTTAAAAGCATGTTAATGTCGCTTAATGTTAAAGACACTATTTCTTCTCTGATGCGACTTTTGTTAATTACTAATATGTTTTCATATTGCCACTTCATTACAAAATTGAGCTGCATCCAGCTGAGTAGTGTCATTTAAAAATCTGTGGCATTTTTCGAGAACTGGCAGGAAGACAATCTGATCTTTGCAGTCTGGGATGGTGTTCTAAATTATAAACCCACACATACACACAGGATCTTCTTTGGCATCTTCTTTCACCCTCGCCAAGTGTTCATAATAACAAACCATAAGCCAAACTCTCGCCATTTTCCAAGGGAGGCATTAATGCACTCGCGGCCTCCGCCAAAAGTTACGGCCACCTTGAAATGTCGTAAACAGAATTAATAGGGTCCCCTAAAGTGTTCTCCAGGGCCAACCAGTGACTTTACGAGCGCGCCAACATAAGACATACAGCTCGCGTAACATGTCCACTTTCATCAGAAGCCCCCTCGTCTGACTTAAATTACCACAATTTGAGATTAGTTTACGAGAATTTTGAAGATCCTTATCGCCAAGTTTCATCTCGGAAAGAGTCCTGGTTATTTAATTAACTCCAGATTTTGAATGGGAAGCCCCGGAATGTCGTAAAGTTACCACTTCTGGTTTGGGGACAGTGTGCAAAAGGTATGTATTTATTTACGGGGTTGGGTGTTAACGATTGCTCGGGGACAACGACTGGAGGTGAAAGAGGATGGTTCGGTTTAGATCGGACTGGAATTACAAATTATGTGTTGCTACAAATTAACTTCCATTCTTTCAGATACAGAGTTCAAAGATTCATGACATGAATTAAGTTTCACTGTTTTAATTTTATAGTTGTTTTATTAACTTTACTGCTGTCGACAAAGAGGTTCTAATTCAATCATTTTTACAAAATCAATTATAAAGAGCAAATAAGTGATACAAACAATAACATGAATAATTATTTTTAGTTTAAAAGATATAGTTGACATGTTGGGAATAATTACAAATATTAAAGTTCACATTAGTCAATCGATTTAAATAGTATTTGTTACAACTGTGCATAAATTAACATCACAAAATGTAATGAATTGATTTATTTTATAATTCAGATCTATATAGTTATCTTATAATTGAAAATATTATTTTCAAAAGTTGAAGATGTAAAAGTGTGTCTAGATTGCTGGCAGAATAATCAAGAAGACTGAACAGCATTGCTTGTAGGTCATTGATTTATGAAGATAATAATACAAGAAAAAAAAATAATGCAAGTCTCATGTAGTCTAGTGGTTAGGATTCCTGGCTTTCACCCAGGCGGTCCGGGTTCGATTCTCGCTATGGGAAGATGAGGTTGCATTGTGTAATAGTTTGCACTCTGGACTTTGCATCTAGCAATCCAAGTTGAAGTCTCGGTGGAATCTTGATTTTTTTCTTCTATCTTCTTCTTTGTGTAAATTTAATAAGGGCCTAATGGCAAAGTGAGTAGCGCTCTGGAGCTCAATGCCACAAGTTTCGGGTTCGAGCTTTGGAACAATCCTGATAATGGTGCCAAAAACATTTGATGATTATTTTTTTAAATTTTAATGAAATGAAAAAAAATTATATAGCAGCGTTTCCTAATCTTAGACTTAAATACTGCAACTATTATTTTCAATTCTTTACTTGTTTAAAAATCTAGAAAATTTTTAAACTTATAGATAGAACTATGAAAGACATAAATTGTTAAAGGCAATTCAGACTTTACTAATGTATAAGTTGGGCTTGGTGGCCGAGTGGCTAGAGCTTTGACGCTCGTTAAGTGCACATATTTATTACTTATTTCGAAGCTTGACAGCCGAGTGACTTACACGCTGGGGCTTGGTGCCACGGATGTTTGTAATAGTTCGGAATCCATTTTAAACTGTAGGTCCCGGTTTAATATGACTGTAGAGCGTTGGGCGTATGACTGACAACCCTACCTTCTAAAAAAAGTCAACGTCACAGAGCCACGTCAGACGTCTACCAACGGGTGCTACAGCAGAAACCCTTCCCCCCTATTCTTCCATGAGAACACACGGATTCATGGACTCAGTCTAGATGTTACTACCTACCAAGTGGGATAAGAAACAACAACAAATAATGCAGCATTTCTTTTAACTATTTCATATAATTCAAGCTATGCAACGAAATACAAGGTGAACGGGTTGTGAAATATATATCAAGCACAATTCATTGTACTAAATACGTTGCTTTTGATACGACCAGAATACTGGAACTATATTTTCTGCGAATAGTTTCCTTTGATTATAAAAAACGCAGAAACAAAAGAAACCCGGAGATGGAACAGAGTACGGTCAAATTATGTTTAACCAAGTATTGTCATCTGGAAGAAGAAGCCAATTGTTAGTTCCTTACTTTCCGGATGTTTCTTCCTATTTTATTTGCAGCGGACAAAGAGCATTTCTTTATTAAGGACTGTCCTTTCGAGGCGAATTCCGACGGGATAATGTCTTCTGGGACGATTCCTCCTTTTCTCCTGTTCCTTGGAAACTACTCGTTATTATAGGGTATCTTGCTGTTTGGTATATTGAGTTCTGGTGATCGTTACATTTTTCTATCAATATTCTTCGTATTTTCTATTTTAATATTCGTTATTATATTTCATCAGCAAAACTTATTTTTTATTGATTGGATTTTAAAAATATTAGAGTGTATTTTCTTTGATGAATTGATTTAAAACAGAATTACTTAATATTAAAAAAAAATCGAAATTCTGAAAAGTGTTTTAATATGACATAAAATTTCATATCACACCTTTACAATTTCTAATAAACAATTAAATATATGTTTAACGGCATAAAAAAACTTCAGAAAAATATTGATATTGTTATAAAATACTGACACTATAATAATGATTTCATTTTTTGCCCGACTCATAGCTCAGTGGAAACACGCTCTGCTGGTGAGCATTAAGGTGGAGGCTCAATCGGCTGTCGACTTTGTTGTAGACAGTGTTTCAAAAAAAAAGAGGAGATTCGATGGCGTTTAAGATTTCTACATCTTGCCTGATTAGTCGGACTATTTGGTGAGTTTGGATTGTCGCTCTACGGTCATTTCGTGCACACTTTGGGCTAATTTGGGTACCTGATAGGAGTTTCCGGGGTTTCATCCATACGATATGCAAATGCCGGGTAGTCCCCCTATAAGTCCTCCCAAAAAGGCACTTCCCTCCTTCTTCAGCATCGCGGAGCCAAGTCAGACTTCTACCTACGGGTGCTTCCATCATAACAGAAGCTGCCCCCCCCTTTTCCCTCCTTCCATGAGACCATACGGGTTCTTGAACTTGGTCTAGATGTTGGTGTCTGCCAAGTGGGTTAAGAAACAACATGGTTTCATTTTTTGAGATAAATATATTTTTAATTAAATGAAGTTAATTTAAATATTTTTATTGAATTTTATAAATAAATTAAATATATTACTATTTCAGAGAAAAAAATTAATCCTCTAGGTTATATGATACAAAATGTTGTACAAATCATAAACTCCTACGCCATTGTTACATTCTTTTCATTGAGTATTGCGTACGAATTCTACTTAATTTACCAAAAGACTACTTATATTAAGATCTTCCAATTTTTATCAATAATTAATGAGATTGAACATTGTGATATCATGAGTAAATTACGATAATTGAATGTTCAGTAGGCAATTAAGATATAAAAATATAGTAGAAATTCAACTGATAAAGCAAAACATATATATTTTTTTTTTATCATAGACTGAAATATTTAGATAAAGAATTTTCATGTAACAATTTGTTTTTAGAAAATGTTTTGGAGACGTTGGACATTTTCGGAATGTTCACAAATTTTTATTTTGCATTCTCTTTCTTTTTATAAGTATATTTCATTATACAATTCCAGTTAAGAATTCGTTCTTAATACTGAAAGTTTTTTGATATATTAACATCATAATTTCTAGCATTGACCCATACCCTATAAATGCGGACTGACTCAACTTCTATACACTAAAATCAAAATGTTTTCTGACCACTACGGTTTGTCAGAACATTATTTTTATTTATTATTTTAATAATTTTTTTTATCTTTTATAAATCATGTATTAATGAACATACATCAGGATCCAATTCCAAAATCTCCGTCATAAGTCGTTATTGAATATGATTAATTATTATCGACAATTTTATAATTAGCAGTAAAAATATCTGTTCACTCGCATGAGTGTGATATTAAAAATGATGTTCATCAGTTATAAGCGCATTTAAATGTATTCTCCTTGGTCATAGAAATTAATACTCTTCTTTTAACTATCTACTTAAAGTTTGCCTTCTTTGTCTACAAAGGAACTTTTATAAATAAAATTATTTCTTTTACAGTAGACTGTACATTTCTGATGAGGACAAAAATTGCATCAAGATAAAAAATTGGTAAGCTACTTAGTAGTAATTAAAGTATAAAAGGCAAAGTCAAGTTCAAAGTAAATTAGTGACTCGCGCATGAGATACTGATGCTTAATGCTGAAAAGGATTATGCAATAGTACTTAGGAAAACTCTGTAATTCATATACAGTTTTATGGATGCATATATGATAAAAGCAAACAAGTTTATATGAGAGTTTTTATCCATTTAAGCTGTCGTGATAATTCAGGGATTACATATAACAATTGGTGTCTGATGGTTCAGTGACTAGCGCTCTGGTGTTTGGCTCCACAGAATTCGGATTCAAGTCCCAACGGTGCCATAGATGTTTGTAGTGGTTCAGAATCCACTTTAAACTGTAGGTCTCGGTCTAATAGAATGTAGAGAATTCGGAGTAGGCGCTAACAACCCTAACTCGTAAAAAGAAAACATTTCACGTCTCGAAATCTTCTAGTAGACAGACGGCCGTGGCCCACCATGGGCTGTTGAGCCAATGAAAATGAAGAATCACACTTAAAATACATTGGGATTATCAGCACAATTTTACCCCGAAAATTTTATACCTCCCCCTCTTACTTTTCTACACATCATTATTTTCCACCTTGTGTAGTAAAAACACGAGGCCTGATGGTAGAGAGAATAGCACTCTAGCGCTTGGTGTCACCGTTTCAGGTTTAAATCCCTGTGGTGCCATGAATGTTTGTAGTGATTCGAAATTCACTTACGTAATACGACTATAAAGAGTTGGCCGTACTGCTGACGACAACCTGACGCCATAAGAATAAAAACATTTCCTGGCTGGAAATCTGTTAGTAGGTAGACGGCTTTGAGTCGCCATAGGATGATGCGCCAATGAAGAAGTCTATAACAATTATAACCCATTCTGTCAATAGAAGAGGCATCCTAAATGGTTAAATTAAATCATCAACAAGTTTGAAAATTTATTTTATGAAGTATTGATAACTTTAAAAACAAAATAGTAAAAATCTTTTATCACACTTATAATTCATGAATCAGAAATAAAAATCGACGAACTATTGATACGTGTTATTTAATTTGACATTCCAATATTACTGAACCAGATTCATATCAAATTCAGAAACGGGAAACTTTATTTTAAGCATTCTACATTCTACAGCATTTTTCATTTGGAATGCATACAAACAAGCACCTTTTGTTTCGCGAGCACGAAAACAGTGTAGTAAATATCGAAAATCCTCCAACTTTGCATACCCAAAGAACATTAGCTTTCCATCATCGTTCATCTAACCTTTATTTAATGTATCCAGAGATTACCGGCTTGTTTGCCCGATGGCTTTTGTGATGCACTTGATATCTCCTTTTATGAAGGAAAGCAGAGCGATAACTTTTTGCTCTAGTATTTAGATTTCCGTAATGCGATGATGAACTCTTAACTTGCAGCATTTCAGCTTTTGGCAAATCGATTTAAAAGCTATTCCTTCTACATGGTGCCGGAAAGGGGGAGATTTTCATTAATCACTTGCAAACGATTTATCTCCTTGGGGATGAGGCACTTAGCTGGAAGGGATGTCTACCTTCTCCGTCCCTCCCCCTCACTGTTCCAGCCCTCACCTTTTCCGTAGCATGAGGAATCTCTGTAGCCTTTTATTTTGCACCAAATACCTATTTAAAGTTTCGATAGGAGCCAAGGACAATTCGCGTCTGATCATGAAGCCTCAAAGTGATCAATCTTTTGCTAAAGCAGAAAATAATTGACACGTTTTTTTTTTTTTTAAAGATGGTTTGAATCTTTTTTTAGGGAGAATGTAGATAAATTTGAAGTACTTACTTAATCTATTTTCAGTGATATAGTTTCGTTTCACGCTTAAAAAGAAAGAAGCTGATAAACCATTTCAAATTTTATGCGTTAATTCTAACGTTTACTCCTGAAAGAGCTTTTATAACATTGATTGTAATGAAAAAGACTTGGATAGAATAGGTTATATATTTAGTAGTGTGTAACATTTTTAATATTATATTAGCCTAGATATGTATTTCAAGTTATTTTTGCTTCCAGGCTATTTTAAGGTTTTGTTTCTTTATTCCAGGTTTTAGGTTAGTCTATATAATAAGAAATAATATAATTTTAAGAAAACGTTCTAAATGAAACAGACGAAATAAAATATTGTCTTTTATAATTATGTAATTATTTTATAAAGTTTGCCTTCATACATATTTTAAAAACCGTATAAATTATATTGTTGTAATTGAAAAATAAAACAGTTTTTTCTAGTTGAATGTTTCTTTTTGATAAAGTTGAGTGTAGATAAATTTGAAGCACTGATTTAATCTATTTTCAGTGACATACATTTTTTTTTTTCATGTTTAAAGAAAGAAGCTGATAAATCATTTCAAATCTTATGCATTAATTATAACGTTCACTGAAGGAGTTTATAATATTAACTGTAATGTAAAAGTTTTTAGATAGAATAGGTTTTACATCTGTATAACGTTTTTAATTGTATCAGACTAGATATTTCTTTCAGGTTATTTTTATATCTAGGCTATTTCAAAGCTTTATTTCTTATTTCCAGGCTTTAGATTGATCTACCTTATCATCCGCGGAAAATAATATTTTTTAATATAACTTTCTGATGAAACTGACAAATATAGATATTGCTTTTTATAATTATGTAATTATTTTATAAAGTTTTTAATCTATTTTCTGTGATATAGTTTCTATTGCGTTTAATGAAAGAAGCTGATAAAACATTTCAGATTTTATGCATTAATTCTAACGCTCACTGAAGGAGTTTGCAGTAATGATAGTAATGTGAAACTTTTAGGTAGAATAGGTTTTACTCCTAATAGTACTAGTATATAATATTTTAATTATATGAGACTAGATATTTATTTTTAGACTATTTTTATACCTAGGCTATTTCAAGGCTATTTTTTTTATTCCCAGGCTTTAAGTTGGTCTACATAATCTGAAAATAATATTTTTTAAATATAACTTTCTAGTAAAACAGAAAAAAATATAAGAGGTAGATTGAAAAGTTCATAGGCTGACACGTAGATGGCGTTACTAGTATTAAATCCATATGATTTTTAGTTAGCCCTAACCTTCAAAAGACACGTGTATAAATTTGACAGCTGTTTCACTATTAGTATGTGAGTTATAGCATTTTTAGAGTTCATCACATGCAGTCCACTCGGCTGACTGTCAATTGGACTCCGGTGTGAAATGATGGAGCCATGTTTCATCCATTGTCACATATCGACGCAAAAATTCGGGTTTATTACGATTGAACAGCTTCAAACACTGCTTAGAATCATCAATTCATTGTTGTTTTTGATCGATTGTGAGCTCGCGTGGCACCCATTTTGAACAGAGCTTTCACATATCCAAATATTCATTCAGGATATGTCTAACACGTTCCTTTGATATCCTTAGGGTCTCAGCTGTCTCAATCAACTTCACTTTACGGTTATCAGAAATTATTTTGTGGACTTTTTGATGTTTTTGTTGGTAACAGCCTCTTTGGGGCGTCTACTGTCCAAACGACAATGCTTTATTAACACACGAAATTTCTTTTTATCCATTTTTTCAAACTAACAAAAGTTGTTTCACTAAAAATGTTATAACTTGCATACTAATAATGCAACACGTGTCTTTTGAAGGTTAGGACTAACTAAAAAACAAATGGATTTAATACTAGTAGCGCCATCTATGTGTCAGCCTATGAACCTTTCAGCCCACCTGTTAGATATCTTCTTAATTGTCTCTCTTTCCTTAGCGGGCCAAGGTAGTCTGCCTACAGGGAGAATTCGAAACATGAGATGTTTTCTTTTTACGGAGTCTTGAGATGTTTTCTTTTTTTGTCAACCCTACGCCCAACAGTCGTATTAGATTGTGATTTACGGTTTAAAGCAAATTTCGAACCACTACAAACATCCATGATACCGCCGAGACTCGTACCCGAAACCTATTGGCACAGAACGGCAGATACTCGGTCATCAGGCACCGAAATATAGATATTGCTTTTTAAAATTATGTAATTATTTTATAAAGTTTGCTTCCGTATTTATTTTTAAAAGGTAAAAATGCTATTGTTATAATTGGAAAAATAAAACAGTTTTTAATTTGATTGCATATACAAAAATATTTAAAAAATTCAAGGCATGAAACTTACTAATTAATTCTAACTTTTATATAATTGGAAAACTTTGAGACATAGATATAAATTATTTACTTTGTTTTTATTTCATATTTGTTTTAATTTAATTTTAATTTGAAAATGGTTACATCCAAATGGTTGGTTTAATTCTTATTTCTTTTCTAACACAAAATAATCATATTTAACTAATATTGGAATATGGATGAGGGTTCTGATCGCTGAGTGACTAACGCTCTGGTGCTCGGAGCCACAGGTTTCTGTTCGAGGCCCGGAGGTGCCATGGATTTTTGTAGTGTTTCGAAATCCATTTTAAACCGTAGGTCCGTAGAGGTATACTCAGTAAAAAAAAAAAACATATCTTGTCTCGAAATCTGCCAGCAGAGACTGCCTTGGACCCTGATGGGGCTGTTGCGCCAATGCAGAAGAAGAAGGTATGGATGTGCTTGTTGTTAGTTGTTGAGTATACGCTAAAATCTATTTTAAAACTAAAATGCATTAAGAAATGTTTTAAGTTATTACTTATTAATAAAGTGAAAATAACCTCATCCGGGATTATGGGGAAAACAATATTACTTTTATATTATATTTTTAATAGAGATGACAGGCAAAGAACTTTGCACTTCATAACTTGCACTTTATGTTAATCAGATTTCTTTTTAGATAATATAAACTTTTCGCTTATAATGAAAATACGTAATGGCTAACGAAACATGACCTCCTATTATCTGGTAATCTATTTTAATATGAGTAGTAAATAAATACTATTAAAACGTTGATCGTTGTATAAGAAGAAACATTTTATCGTGAATAAAGATTTTGCGAAGGCTAAGAGTATTTTGAAACTGCTATCAACACGATATCTTTTCTACTAAAGACTGTAAGCATGACACCCCCTTATTATAAACCTGAACAGGTATGCTATTATCCATTAACACTAGAGTGAGAATCTTTTTGGAAAACACTTTTTTTAACAATAAGTTTTATGTTTGTTAAAGTATTCTATTTGTTACTATGAAACGGAAAATAACTAATAAGCAATTAGTCTCCTTTTTTCTATATTCTGTACTTACTTATAGCTGTCTAATAAATTATATGAGAGTAAAAATAATGAATGATGATTTTGAAGGTAGATTTTTATGTATTTTATAAAGGATTTTGTTTTGTAAGCTGGTTTATATTTTTTTGTTATAAAAGCACTTTTATTGTTTGATATACCTTCCCTTCCATTGGTCAAAAATTTTCTTTCTCCGAATTATCTGCGCTGCTAGTGCTCCAATAGACCTTGGCTGCACGATTTTCAACTTGCTTTATGAAATTTTGTATTATCATCATTTACGTTCTTTTGAAGTTAGCCTTTCAAAATAATTTGATGCTCTTAATTTTTCTCTATTAAATTTTAAATCCTTTCTTAAAAATTATAATAATAATATATATTATTATAATAATAATAATAATTTTTAAGCAAGGATTAAAAATTTAAATTAAAAGTGTTAAATATTATATATCTTACACCTTTTCTATCTAATCAATGGGCTTAAACTTAAAAAAACTTCAATCATTCACAAAACAGTAGATAGGGATTGCTATGCTCTCCATCAACCTGGCAAGTCGTCGTCGTATACCTTACCTCAAAATATAAAAATATCAATGGCCATTTTTAGATTTTGAACTGTTCAATTATATATAAGATATTAATTTCATTTGCACATGTAATATGAACAGTTAAATATGCAAAAATATTCTTAATTCAAAATATTACTTTAAAAAAACTATAGAATGTACTAAAACATTTCAATAATATGTAAACATTTGAATGGTTCTGAACAGCGACACAATTGCACGGCAAATAAAATAAGATTATTTATTGTTCTTCTTGTTTTTTACACGATATTCTTTTTATTTCACACGATCAATTCTTGTTTGTTCACACGATGTTTGTAAGGATTTTTATCATAAATATTTTATATGTTTGTGAACAAGCATGCACACATTGTGAAGTGGTTTTCTGAAATGGTGGTATACATTATCCATTCCTGTATAAAAGAAATGTTCTTATTTTTGTGAAAAAGGACTTTCCAGAACTCTTTAATGTTTTCCTGGTGATGAACCTTTGGCTTTAGAATGATTAAATGGCCCTCATTGCAATATAAGTACGTAAAATTATCTGTGTACTACACATGGAATGAAATGAGTTTTTATGAGATAAACCATTTAATTGGCTTTCATGTTTAAGAGACAACCCTTATTTCTTCTTGCAAAAGCATCCGAAAAACTTAGTTGCAATACTCCAAATGAGCCTTTCTGTCTCACTACAAAAAATGACCGAAATTTCTGCAATTGTTAAGAACATTTTTGGCACTTTCAAATGCAAATGCAAACCATTTCATTGATGATTACACAGCATGAGTTATTGTTGGAAGTAGCATCTTTGAGTAGGTTTTTGTCCTTAAAACCATTCAGAATTATTGATGCAATTGTAAAGACAATAAGTAATGAACAATAAATAAAAATATTTATAAATAAAATTTATTTATTTATTTATTTATGTGAATTCTTGTTTTAACCTCACTTTCCTTATCCACCCTCCTTATTATTAAAAAAAAAATGTTTATATTAGAGGGTATTTAAAGTTTTTAGTTTTTAAAGTATATACCAGCATAACTATGCAATGTAATTTCTATGATGTAATGGTTTTATGCAATGTTTTCCATCGAATTACTATTAGATGAAATTCGATTATTCTATTTATTCTCTACAGGTAAAGATTACATATTTGTTATCTACATATCAAAGATCAAATATACATCGTACAATGATTTCAACAATTTATTTTTCACTTCCAGAACACTTTTATAGAAGAAGTTTCATTGAAAACGTAATTGAGCTTTTATATTACAATTAATTATCAATTTCCTTATATTCTAGAGTACGGATGGAAAGCTCAGTGGATAACACATTGGGCCTTGAAGTCCTACAAGAGATGTCAAACAAAAGCTTCCTTATCTATGCTATTGATAGCCATCGTAAATCTGAAGGTTGACATATCCTACCATTGGACTCAAGGAGTATGAGAGGTGAGTTTCAAACATTTAGTTACTGAAATTTGAGATTTGTCGTTGAAAATCATGATGGTAAATTGTGGGTATAGTATAGCATCCCAACATACAACGTTGGGTAAAGAGGGAATGTATCGCCTATCTGTCATTTAATGATGTATGACTCTAAATCTAACTGCTCGGTATTCGAAAATCATATTATTTTAGTCTGTTAGTGTTGCTATTTATAACAATAATATGACAAAAATGTAACTTAAAAGTATCATAATTAAGAAATTCTTATCCAGAAATCCATGAAACTATTTTAGAGTATTCGCCATTTTAAATAAAAAATTCATTCATATACTTTTTTTTCTTACTAATTTTATAAATAGTATATTTAAAATTACAATTTCTTTTGTTGAAAAAAGTATCCAATAATATGAATATCATTCAATATATTCATTTAAAATTAATTTTATCTATGATCGCTAGTAGAATTTATAAATAGTTTCATACTACATACTTATTAGCACAGAAATAAACATTGCTTAATTTAATTAGCACTTTGAAATAAGACAGCTATCAACAACAGGAAAATGTGATAATTTACGGGAAACGTGCTACGTAGTTTGTAAGCAATTTATAGTGACACATCATTAACAGTCATTCTTGCTACAAATAACACATTCTTATTTGGATTGCCGATGATTGCTTATTTTTTATTTTAAAATGTTTGCTTTCTACAGTATTTTTATTTTCTGCATTCAAAAATAAAATTCTCAAAAGAGGTGACTGGCCTTCATTTAACTGGGAAAGAAGACTATCTGTCTTGATTATTTTTAAACTTACTAATTGGATCCTATTGATAACTAATGTGATGAAATATAGAACATTTACTGAGTCAGTAATTAGTACTATTCAGAGTTCAGAGTTTAGATTACTGTTCTTATTTTTCTGGGTTCTCAGAATTATCGCAAAAAGAATACTCTTTTCTTATGAAAGCAGTTTTTATAGAAATAGGCGTGGGCTAAGGAATGAAAAGAGTTGTTTAGCCAACAAAAATTAGTAAACATATATTAGATAGATTAACTTAGATTCGTAAACATATATTTTGAATTTGACGTGATATTTAATAATATGTCGTTAAAAAGCTATCGACAAAAAGGTTTATTTTTTTTATTTATTGAGTTACATTTATATAAAATTTCATTATTATTGATGTCAATAACTTCTAGCTTTTTGCTCTTTCTTAAGTTAGTTAAAAAATAATACAAATGTAATTAAAATAACATTTATAAATAAGTTCATTAAAAGTGAAAAAAATAGGATTCTTCTTAGAGTTAAAGGAGAATCCTGTTTTGTTAAAATTTAATTAAATACTTTTTTCTTTAAATTCTTCAACGAAATTTTTCCTTTAAATTATGAATGTTATATATCTTTCATTAAAATGGAAATTAATATGGAATATTCATTTTATCATATGGAAATTTTTGTAAAATAAAATAGCTTATTGAATAACATTAATATTCAAAATTAACTTTTTTTCAGTGAAAGTAACAAGAAGGTGTATATTTAAAATTATATGTTTAAAAATAAAATAAAATAAATTTCCAATTTGTTAGAAAATTATTTGTAACAAAAAATCCTTTCAATGACGAAAACATTATATGTCAGCAAAGGTTATAATTTAATATAAATAGTAAAACTATTTTATAAATAGTTTAATGTTGAACTGTATAGTTAATAAAATTACAAATTCCTAGTAAAATTAATTGAAAATTCTTCAAGATATCAATATAAAAATGGGTGCGTTGAACTCGTTACGTTTGTAAAAATATTTAAAAAAATCAGAAATGTAAAACATTTTATTAGTAAAACTACCATTAACTCAATCGTCGTATATATGCTAATTTTTTATTCAATTCCTTCTATCAACTCACTCTCCCTATATATATCTTGTTCAAATTTTCAATCGTTCATAAAATACTTTTTTATTCATCCACCCAAGTTCAAATATTTTTTTTTTTTTTTTTTATCTTGTAGTGGGTGACGATGTTAATATATTTTTCAAATATTAATTCAGTAATTAAATTTAGTTTTTTTCTTTAGATTTAAGTTGCATATATCTACCAATAGATGGCGCCAGATAAACTTAAAAAAATGAATGAAAATTATTTTTAAAGGACTTTCTGCAATATAGAGAAAGAAAAGCTGACTTAAAAAAAAAAAAAAAAAAATTTATATTACTTGTATATTTATTGTTTTTGCAATTTGTATTATCTGAATTGCTGTTCATATAAAATTCTTAAAAAATATTCAAGCAAAACAAATATATATTTTTTCAATTAATTTTAAAAATTATTATTTTTAATAAAATTAATTTTAAAAAATAAATGAATTTTTTTTTATTTCGTTCAGAAGTTAATAGAAACAATTCAAAATATGGCATCAGCTCCAGTGCGTCGATGCGCCATCTGCCGATCACAAAGCCAACTAGCTCATTTCTCAGAGGTTCGGTTAAAAGCTTGTCCATAATTTATTTCTTTCTCGTCCTATTCAAACTCTGATCAGGCCGGCGATACATCATTCTAGAGTCGAACGGTCTTTCCTTTCAGCGCTAACAAGTTCTTGGGGAATATTTTCAGGCTTTTGTTGAGCTTGTATTAATCTTTTAATGGGTTTAATTTGTAGTAAATCATAATCAATCATGGAACGCAAGAAAAGGACCCTTATTTTTCCTCCCTTGGAGTTATGAGCATACAATTTTATTTTATGAAGGACTGAATAAAATTTATTCCCCGTAAGAGTTTTAATAATGGCTGACGAACTAAAAGAAATAAAAGAATGTCACTTTATACCATTACTTTAATCTGACTAAAGTGTTTTCTCTTAATAGTTTTTGTTTAGGACATAAATTGTTTGTTGCTTCGCTGTATAGTGATAAATATTTTATCACCCATTCAATTCAATTTTTCTTTTATTTTTGGTTTGCATCTTGATGTTGGGTGTATGCAACTAAGGATAATTCCTGGTATTATTTATGTAGAGCAATTTTCACTTATTTTGGATTTATTTAAGGCATCCAGCTTAAGTTATATGTGACAAAATAGTTATTATATTTTTAAGATTAGGAGTAATAATTTATTTCTATTGGAATAATTCAAGAATTCACTTTCTTAAGATCATCATTATCTGCATTTATGATATATCATCATTACAAGGATAGTTATGATATACCTAAAACGCTATTGTTATTTAACAATAGCGTTATTTTATCTCTCTTTTAATAATCTTTATTTTAATTTTTATCTTTATTTTATTTAGCGAAATATATCATTTTAAAAATATAAACAATAAATTTAAATGAATTTTCATAAAATTTTAATTTAGCCTTTAAACTTTAATATTAAGTAGATAAAGAGACAAAGTATACGGGAGGCTAAATATTTTCATAATTATTGATTAAGTATCAGGATAACATGATAGAAAAAATTGGATTTTAGGTATATCATAACTATCCGAATCCCGGTTGTGGTATGTATGTTTGTTGATGATTCCGGAATCTTTAAATTTTAATTTTAATCTGAGCGTAGAGAGACAAACCAACCAAAGAAACCCACAACGTCATAGTATATAAAGTTTAAAAGTACAAAGGAAAAGCTAAAATAGGCTTTTGAATATAAATTCCTATCCTATTCTTGGTTATTTGATATCAGCAAACGAACCTTATTATAAAACTATAACACTAATTACTTTTCTACGAAAAATTACGTAGTTTTTGTACCTGTACTAACCTTTTTTGTATTATTTAGTAACAAGTTCTGCACGACACCACACTTCGGTGCTTTTTCATTAATACTTTTGGAATCAGTTAAAGTCCACTGAAGATCTGTTTTTATTTGTATAATTTTTAAATTCTTGATTTCTTCTCAAGTGTAATTGGATAAACTGAGATAAAACATCTACCGCGAACATATAAATCTCAGTCAAGTCAAGTTATAAAGCTTAGTGGACACAAAAATATTTAGTTTTATTAATAGAAAAATTCAAATACAAATTTCTAAATTAAGGACTAAATATATCAAGGAGAATAACCAGTAAAAGTTTATTGCAAAATTAAGCCAACTACTACTCGCTTCACAATAATGAACAGAAGACAGTAGGAAAAAAAAAAGATAATCTTCAAACTCAATCCAAAAAGATATGCACATCTGAAAATGTCGTCAAATTATCACAGTCTGTATCTCTTCTTTCCATGGAAGATCTTAATCACAAAATAACGTCCCCTTTTCGTCGTCCTGCAAAAATAAAAACAGAAATTCACACAACAAGAAAAAAAATAAAACAAAATTTTTCACATTTTGCTTCCTGCATTTGTTAATGAGCAGCTGTTAACGCATTTTCATAGCTCTGAGTGTCAACTGCTATCATGTGAATCTTGTTTAAGAGCCTGCAGTAGTCATCCAAATCACTCCATCTTTCACCTATTTTTAATATATTTTTCTTTAGGGTTTTATAAATAGAATACTTGGAAATGAATGAAGAAATTTTGAAAATAAAATCGCAATTAGCGAGTTGCAATCAAAGTCAAAGATATTAATCTAGTTTTTTTGAATTTTCTGGTAAATGATTCGATGCATATTTTTGTGAAATGCAGGCATGATAACATCAAAATGCTTTTTGGCAAGCTATGCGTAAAGCAGGTAAATAAATATATTTTTTCACTTCTAATTTCAAAACGTTTTATGTATTTCATTTAAGTGATACTTTTTTTTTATTTCATATTTATTCGTAAAAATATTTTATGGATCGTAATAAGCTTAAATTAAATGTAATTTCTAAGTTACAAAATTTTATTACCGAATTGTATTTTTTATTTGTATGAATTAATTTTATTTGTATGTTTTGTTGTAGGAAACCCAGGCTTAGGAAAAATAATTAGGTGTCATAATAATTTTAAAGGCATATAAGGATAATGAAAAGTTAATATATAATGTGATCTCGACGCATTTTTAATAAAATATTAAAACATTTTATCATTGATTTTTAACTAAGCAATCTTTTTCATGCCAATTTAAAACAATGTTTTAGTTTAAAAATGCTTTTTAGCAAGATGTACATATTGAAGTAAATAAATATATTATTTTACAAATAATATAAAAATGTTTTATGTTATTCATTTTAATGATGTTTATTTATTTCATATTTATTCGTAAAAATATTTTATGACTCATGCAATTTTAAGTAATGTAATTTTTTACAAAATTAGACAAAATTTAGATGTAATTTTTTCTAAATTACAAAGTTTTTATTTGTATGATTAAGAAAAATAAATTCGGTATCATAATGTTTTTGAAGGCATATAAGGATAATGATAAGTTTTAATATATAATGTAATTTAGATGCGGTTAAATAAAATTTGAAAACGTTATACTAGTGTTTTAAATTGACATGAAAAACTGTTTAGTTAAAAATAATTTCAAAAGTATTTTATAAATAGAAAGAAAATCATTTGTTAATTTTATAGAAAGATTATTAAAAATAAAATTATCATACTTTTTCAACAAATTGAGATTTACATAATTGTTATATATAAATACTTTAGAAATTATAAAAAAAATATCAAAATATAAACAAGCCATGAAATTTACATTTGAATATGAAATATAAATTTACATTTGAATATGAAATATAAATTTACATTTGAATATGAAATATAAATTTACATAATTACATGATTAAATGAGTTAAATCGTAAATTTCTGTAATTTTGAAAGTGAAACTCTTTGCATTTTCTTTCGTAATGAATTCCAGTTATTACAATAAGTAAATGTATAACTATTTTAAAGACAAATTCAAACCGATTCTTCTGTACGAAAGTGATAAGCAAAATCCCAGGCGAGTAGTTTTAAATCGCAAAGGACAAGACTTCGATTCGGGAAGGGGGATTTCAGAAACTATGAAAAGGGAGAATCCTTCACAGCTTTCTTTTCATTCCGAACCACTACAAACATTCCTGGCACTCAAACCCGAATATAATCAATCAAAATGCAACTTTGTAGAATAAAATGTCTACATTTCACAGATAATTCTCCGTTGTGTTTTTAAAATTTACAAGATAATTAGCCTTTCATAAAGAATGATCCATCAAAATTATTTCTCCCATAGACACATTTACTACAATGGTTCAGATAACAATCACCAAAAGGCTATTACATTCAGGTCTGTCTCTTGTACCTCGGAATCTGATCGTTCTTCATTCTGCGTGCAAAATCCGTGCGTATATTTACGTTTAGGTTAATTATTTATTAATACGTAGAACAGGGATTGACCTTTTGGTTAGGGCGTTGAAATTTTGACTTCAAATCAAATTCATATTTTACGAGAATGAAGTCTGAAATGTGTATTATAAATGTGTTGGATGGAAAATCCACCGACAGAATGACGTTAAAACCTCGATCAGATGCCTGGGGCCTGAATGGCCGAGTGGCTGCGCTCTGGGGTACCACAGGTTTCAGGTTCGAGTCCCGGCGGTGCCATGCATGTTTGTAGTGGTTCGGAATACACTTTAAACTGTAGGTCCCGGTTTGTTTAGCCTAAAGTGTGCACAAGATGACCGTAGAGCGACAAACCAAATCGACCAGATGCCCTCTTGGGAAGATTATCTTGCTGTGGCATCAGGAACAAAATGGCAGTCCTGCTGTCAACAAGCTTAATGGATACATTGACCAAACACGTAAAAGCAAAAAAATGTAAATATATAATCCATCTTAAACGTTGCAATACACAATAAAAGCAATTATCCTTTTTAATCATCAGTGACTAATCATAATTATAGCGTCACCCATTTATCTAAATTAGCATTTTGCTGATAGGATTTGAATAAAAAAACCAAGATATACAAATACAGAATCTCCCAATATCTTCAACAGCTTTGCACAGCATGCTGACGATCTAAAACCCACCGATATCATAAATATTTAAAACTTCCCGCCCCACCCTCGAACCTCACGGAAGTCAATTGAGCCATCTCGTGTAACCAAAGATGCGTGTGGATACGATCGCTCATCGCCATACATCAGCGTCAGAAGGCCCGAGATCCCCATCAGTATCATGGGGTTGTCATAACACGAACCAAGGACGATATAATCGCAGCGCTCGCAATTAATGCAGGCCCCTCGGAATAGAAGATGAATATTTAATGGCGCCTTCTGCTGCAACCGTAGCTAATTTTTACACCAACCGATAATAATGCTTGGTGGGAAGTTTGGTAGTTGGGACAATGTTTTGGCAACTGTACAATTGCAATGTCTTCCACTTCTTGCTTGAAAAGTTTTTAGACGTACAGATAACGATCAGTTTTTGTGCGCGCTTGTATTTGAAGTTATGAGGTCGTACCGCTTTCAAATTATGTTTTTCATCTGTGTGAAATGAGGACAAAGGAAGGTAATTTTAGGAATGTAGGGGTAATTAGGATTTCAGTCAAATATAGTAGTTTCTATTTAGTTACAATGTCTATCAATAATTTTCAAGGGTCTATAGGATAATCGATATTTGGTATTTGTATTTGAAGTTACTAGAACGTAATGCATTATTATTTTGAATTTCTTTCTTTTTTAAGTAAATATTCAGATTCTAATTGCTGATATCATTTTCTTCAGATGCAATGAATGCATTGATCATATCATGGAATGATATTCTGATTGCTGATATGGAATGATATTCTGGGATCATATTCTGATATCATTGATATTCTGATTTGATCAGATTACTGATATCAGAACTGCAATTATAAAATTGCAATATATTAGTAATACAAATTGCTTTTTAAAATATTCATTGCTGATATCAGGGGAATGATATCTGATTGCTGATATCATGGAATGATTTCAAAACAAACCAAATTTATAAGCAAAATTTATTTTTTTTTAAAAGCAGATTTTTGTAATAAGTCTTTTGTTTGTTAACATAATGGTTGATACAACATTCAAATTATTTGTTTTGTTACTTTGAATTCTTATTTCCAAAAATATATTGTGTTGTATATTAAATTTCGTTTAAAGAAAGATAAATAAATAAATAAATATTTAATTTTATATAATTTACATTCTGTCATAAAATGTAAGTTCTGTCATGTAACTCAACACTTCATAAAGAAATGAGTAATAACTTTTTAAAAATGTATTTTGTTATTTATCGAATTTTTTAATATATTATTTTTGGTTGATTAGACAACAAATAACTTAACTTATTTTTTCCATTGATACATGATTATTTATCAGGAGTTAAATTATTTAATTTTAAGTATAAGCAAAAATCATTATTAATTATTCTTGTATTTAAAATTTCAAAATGCAATAAAGATTATCTAATAATAATTTGACTATTATTTTTATTCAACTCTTTAACTAAGTTGAGGATTTGTGTACATAGTTAAATTTAAATTAACATTCTTTTATATTATTCTTAATTTGGTATTCACTTAAATTTGTAAAACTGAAAATGAACAATAAAATATTAAAAATTTAAAAGTAATATTTTATGAAATTATTGAGCATTCTACTACCTTAATAAAATAATTTATTGAAAACTTTCTTAAAGAATTTTTCTTAAACTTTCTTTCGATTTACTTGCAGGTACTATTCAAAATCAATAAAAAAAAATTTTTAATGCATCTCGGATTTTAAAGCTCTATTAGCCATTTGTGATTCAAACACATTAGGACATCTCACTCGCCCCCATTAAAACTTTATCTCTCAAGATACAAAGTCAAAGCAATCAATTTTTAAAGCCGAGTGACAACTTGGAAATTATGAAAAAGGTACTAGTCAGTTATAAAAATAATTACATTGATAGAAACTAATTTTCTTTAATAGTTCTATGCACCTAAATATCGTGATCCTTTTTCCGTGATCCTATTCACACGCAAGCACTTTTAATATCGGAGCGAAAAGGGTTTTGTCCCTGTGCATACAACTCCACCAGCCCAACACTGATGATTTGACAAGACGTTTGGAAGCAATTTATTCTTCAGGTTAAGAAAAACATGGAAGTCGTCGGGCACTAAATAGGATTGTAAGGGTTCGCTGGTGTGATTATACCAGAGCCCGTTAGAAATTTTGAATTGTCTGGACCACTTTATCTATGCCTTACTTATTTTCATTATGTCAGGTCCATAAAAAGTTCCTGCTTTTCAATTAATTTTTATTAAGCGTTATGCCCCTCAGCGTGTTAAAATTAAATCATCTCATCTTACATTTTGTGAGACTTTGTAATATATCAGCCATTGTAACTAGCTATTACACGAAGACTATAGTGAATTGAAGACTGCGCGTGTATTGTTGCGCAAAAAGGCAGGTGTCTGCTACTACACAAACGCGATTTACCTGCGTTACTATTCAAAATCAATAAAAACATTTTTAATGCACCTCAGATTCTTCGCTTTTCTCCTTTGTGATTCAAACACATTAGGACATCTTACTCGGCACCATTAAAACTTTATCTCTCAAGAAACAAAGTCAAAACCATCCATTTTTAAAAGCCGGCTGACAACTTGGAAAACTTTCATCAGACTAATAAATGCGACGCACCTGGCCCTGAACCCATGCGTATCTCTTTAATTTGCCCATCACCCCTTTCCAGCAGCAACATGGCAGTGTCTCCACCAATAAACGCCCGATAAATCAAGTCCGCGCGCCGGTGCCCTAATCTTGCCTATATTTCACTTTGCAAGACAAAGCCCTGCTTGACAGTAAGTGTGGAATCGAACCGCGAATATATTTTCCCCGGCCGGGAACCGAAATTAAGCGGTCTCCCAACCCCTCTCTCGACACCACTCTACGGGACTGCAGTCTCATTTGTGTTAAATATGTTTTCCCAGACGTAAGGGGATGGGTTTTTTTTTTGTAAATATTGTCTTTATTTTTTGTGTGTGTTATTAGTCTAAAAGATTCAGAGTCAGCAGAGTTATTTTATCTCATTTCTTCCCCCTCTGCTTTAATCCAGAAGAAAGTTGTGGTGCCGCGTACCCCACGTGCTGTACCCCCACGCGAATTTAATTTGCTGTAAGGTAATTGTTTTTTGCCATGCCTAAATTGAAATCTCTTGGGGTGAGGAATGAGATGCAGTGAAGAGGGTACGGGAAGATTGTTAATCATAGAAAGGATATTGCCTTCCATTTTTGTCGTCATTATGTAAAAATGCCTTTATATGAAGGGATTGTTTTTTAAGTGATTTCTAGTACGAATTTTGCACATGTATTTTAATTTGAAGACTTTTCTGAATTTCCGGCATTTGGAAAATAAATGATATTACAAACAATATTTTGTGCAAATAGAAGAAGAAACGAATGTTTGATTACATATTCAATTGTTATATTATTCATTTCCGCATTGAAAATTATGTACTAAAAATGCAATTATGCATCGAAAACATATTGTTTTCGATGCATAAATAGATGCGAAAACATTGTTTTCGATGCATAACTGAAAGGCTTTATATATATTTAATATTTTGATTCTATGTAATGAATTAATAATGAATAAGTTAATGGAAATTTAAGTAATAAATAAAGCCGAAATTAAGATAAAAAACACAACCTTTTAAATTTTATTCCGCATTATTAATTCTTTTTTTCGAAATAGTATTCAAAACTTTCTTAATTTGCCATTATGTTTGATTATTAATATATTTATTTGTATATTAGATGTCCTTCATACATAAAGATTAAGAATTTTAGTTTCGAATTTATTATTTGATAATATTATATAGTTAATAAAAAGAATACAATATACTATTTATACCACATAAATTTAATGAAAGAATTTTACTGTTATACCATATAATTTTCGAGTCCCGGTGTCATGGGTGTTTGTAGCGGTTCAGAATCCACTTTAAACCGTAGGTCCTTGTTAATATGGCTGCAAAGAGTTGGATGTAGTGCTGACAACCCCATCCCAGTAAAAATAAAGCCATCTGTCTAGAAATCTGCCATCAGGCAGACGGCCTTATCATGGGGCTGTTGCGCCGCCGCCGATGAGGATGATACCATATAATTTACATTTTATACAGTTAAATTTACCAAATTATGCCATTGAGTTTCCCATCTACCATTTTTTCAAAATTTCTCTTTAAACATTTTCAAATATTTAATCTTCGCCTGTTTATTAGTTCATCCTCGATGTATCAATTTATCTTTGATGAGTTTGAAAAATAATAAAAATTATTTCAAATTTATAGTTGATCTCATCAATATCATATTAAAATTACTTGTACATTTTATTGGCATAATTGTTTTTCATAGGGAGTTTGCTGATTATTTCTTTATAAGAAGATTCAGCATACTGCCAAATATTAAAAATGATTATTTTTTGACGGAAAAAGCATAACATAAAGCTTATTTTTATACTTCCATTAATTGAAATTATTATTTTTATGCCATTTCTATATCAGTTTGCAAAAAACATCCTTTATTTACAAAACGATAAAAAAATATGACACAACAACAACGTTTAATTTTCTTTCATTTTATTGAAGAATAACAGTACATACTATTTTTTTTATACCTGTATGAATGATAGTAAACTTAGTAAAAATGAGTTTTATCATTGAAAGTAGAAGATAAGTAAAAAAATAAAAATAAAAAAAAATCATCCACTCGTAAGCAGAGAGCTTGAAATACCAGGAAAGATGGCTCTTGTGCTTTGTAGACATTCCATATCTTCCGCCAAATACCTCGCCCACAAACAAGAGACTCAAAGTATATCTTGGCCACTTAGATGGGCAGCCGGATAATAATAGGATTATTGATACCTACCTCCTTCTCTGATATCAAACCTCAATCGACATACGATCTCGCCACTTCCGGCTCGCCCGGATCCTCCCTCTCCTCCACCCCCTTGCACTTCCCTCTGACCAACCCCGGGAATTCTAATCAAAAACGCTGGACCACAAAATCTTATATTCGATCCCTAATCCTTGAGAAATATAAACAACCGGCCGCCAGCCAATAAGTTTGCAGTGGGGAGAACAGTGGCCCAGTGCGGAAACATACACCAGTTGCGTTGCCATCAAGAGTCAGCTTCTGACAGCATGGAGGCATATTGCTGCTGTTTAATAATGGTTATGGAATAGCTGTTGCTCTTTAATAATGGTTAATAATGGCTATGGAAGCCACGAGCTATATCAAACGAATATACAGTTTCTTATTGATTAGTTTTCGGAATTCTTATATACTAAAAAGAAATTTAGATGCAATAAATTATTGTTAGAGAACTTCTAAGCTCTTGCTACTTTGTTTATTCATTCATTATTTATGTGTAATGTTTTTTAGTTTACTAAACTTCATTTGGTTATTATTTGAATTGCTCGATTTTGTTGAATAACGAATAGCTTCTATTAGTTATTCACCAGTTGCGTTGCCATCAAGAATCAGTTTCTGACAGCATCACCATGCTGTCAGAATTATATTGCTGCTGTTTAATAATGGTTATGGAATAGCTGTTGCTCTTTAATAATGGCTATAGAAGCCACGAGCTATATCAAAAGAATATACAGTTTCTCATTGATTGGTTTTTGGAATTCTTATATACTGAAAAAAAGGATTTTATATTCAATAAATTATTTTTAGAGAACTTCTAAATCTTATATTTAATAAATATAGCATCGCATATGCAATGCTTTATTTATTAAACTAAAAGGCAAGCATAAATAGTAAATAATAAATGAATAAAATTCATTTGGTTATTATTTGATTGCTTGATTTTCTTTAATAACTTCTATAAATTATTCAATTGTTTAAAGATATTGAGTTAACTTTTTTTTTTTTTTTATAGAATATTTTTTTTCAAAAAAATCTAGTTATCGAAATGCCTATTTTATATAAACATATAAATAAACAAATAAAACTCATACATTAAATCACAAAAATAGCATTAATACTGACAGGTTACCATAATTAACTTTAATCACATTAAATATTTTATTATTTTAAAAATAGGGAGGAAAAAATACTCTTTAAAATGTTTCAAAAATTTTGGCAAAATATATTGCACAATTTTTTTAGATCAACAATGATAGAATTTTGGATAAAGTTTAAATTAATTAAAAAAAAATAGAGATCTAAATCATATTTGTGCTCTGATTGAATAGCAATATAATGTTCATCATCTTTCTTAATGAAATAATCTCTTTTCTACTACCCTTAATATAATTTAAAAATTATTTAATTATAAAAATATAATAAAAACGTAATTATTTATAAAAATATAATAAAAAAAGTCACATTTAAATATATTAAAAACATAAATTAACTTACCTATAAAAAGTGATATGTATAAATAAATTTTGATCAGAGGGTTATTGGTTTTAGTTATTCAATTCCTTCTATTATCTCACACTCTCCCTATATATATCTTGTTTAAATTTTCAATCATTCATAAAATACTTTTTATTCATCCACTCAAGTTCAAATGCATTTTTTGAACTTGTAGTGGACGACACTTGATGTTAATACAATGTTTTCAAATATTAATTCAGTAATTAAAATTAATTAATTTTATTTTTTTTAGATTTAAGTTGCATATATCTTCCAATAGATGGCGCCAGATGAACTTAAAAACGAATGAAAATTATTTATAAATTACTTTCTGCAATATAGTGAAAAAAAGTAGGAATTGACTTTAAAAAAATTTTGTTATAGTACTTGTTTAACATACATTTGTTAAAATGAAATGAAATAAATAAAACAATTTAATTTTAAATTTTGTGAAACTAAAAATAATGTATTCAAAATTGTTCTTTCGTTTTCTATACCTTGGCTCTTTTCTTATGCGAATTATTCTTGATGTGTGTCTTGTATTTAATGACAAGCCCTTGGCTGCTCAATAAATAAAAACATCTTGGAAGTCCAAATATTTTCTTCATTATATGAAACATTATGATATAATTTTGAAACATTTTGATTCAAGGGCCGAATTAATCTTTCCACAAAATCGCGCAGATCAAGGAAGATTTAGTGCTTCGAACCAACATATTATAAATTTTCTTCTAATAACGAAATTTTCATCAAAACATGATATATTTTATGTCATCATACATTTACATTCGTATTACAAAGAAGAATTGGGTAAGTTAGATCTATTTCAACTATACTATAGTGTCGTGTTGATAGAGTGTTAATATAAAATTATAAATAGTTTTTTGTATTAAAGTAACATTGTATGTAATTATTTTATTATTCTTGTGTTGTGGCGTTGTATCTTATGTGTTGCCGTTGGAAGTGTGTATTTGATGATTGCTTGCCCTTTACTGGATGAGAACCCGATTTGTTCAAAGGGATGGCCAGTTAAATACACTCTTCCAACGACCACATATAAAATATTATATTTTGTGGTGTTATAACTACATACAATTTTACTTTAATAAAAAAATATTTATAAATGCATATTGACACCCTATCGCCATGACAATAGTTAGTATGTATGTATATGCAATATATAGTAATATGCAATTCGTTTAATATGAAGGTTTTTATAAAAGATACATTTTAAATTTGAGAATGGCTTCTTAAAATTTAGTACAATATCTGTATGTTTAAAATAACAGAAGGGTATCAATAGTATCTTCCAATAATCGCTTCTAGAAATTCGATTTGCAATTGCAAATAAATGTCAACGACACACAAGACTACATCCATCTGTATTATGGCTATATTAAATTCTTTTCTACTCTCGCAGATTTATAAATCAATGACTGTCCTTTTTGCTAACAAATAAAAAACATTTTATTATTTGTTTTAAATTTTGTATTAAATGCGTTAAACGTGCCGAACCATATGAAAGGCGTATTTTGAAAAGTTGTTGTGCAAACCATAATTAAGAGGACCCGGATATAGAGCATTATATGTAGGTAGAATTTACTTAAAACCTATGCAGGCACTTGGTGGTCTTTCTTTTGGATCTAATTTAAAATTTCAAATCTAACTCCGGTTTAAAACACAATTTATTATTTAACATTGTACAATATTTACCTCTAACTCAAATTGAAGACACAGTTTATTTAAATATTGCTCATTTTACCATGTGCTCATATAATTTCATCTAGAAAATACAGATTCGAATTTATGAATTTTTTGTTTATAAGTTAAAAATATAATTAAATGTCCTCAATCTTACGTTAATAAGGATTTTCAGTTACCATAGGCATTCGTGATTTTTGCAAAATGAAAATTAATAGTGCTTTAAAAAAAATAATTGCACATTTCAAAGCAATTGGAAAATGGTTATATGAAAGACAGCAGCTCTACTTCATCGATTCTTTCCATTTTCAAACAAAAAATGACGTTTTTAAGCAAACACTTATTTATAGGAACATTTTTTTGAATAATGTTATGGTTGCAATTGTTTGTGACCTTGGTACTTTATTGAATTAAAATAAATTCTTACCATGTTATACCACTAAGAAAAGGTACAGTAACAATACTTTTTGTCCTCTTTTAAAAGAATAGTTCGTTATTATATTAAAGAGAACGTTTTTTTTCTCTAATGCAGCTGGCAATACAGAGACTTATCTTTATGCCATTAGCAAGGACTGTACCGCTGTTACTTATTTAGTACACAGGGAGCGCTGTAGCTTGAAGATAAATACGGACGCGGGTAACACTGCCCTACAACGCTCTACGACCATATTAGACCAGAACCCACGTTTTTAAAGTGGATTCCGAACCACTACAGACATCCACGGGATTCGAATGAATCAAACTTGTGGTACAGAGCGCCAGTCACTCGGCCATCAGGCCCCCTTAAAAGATTAAATATTAAAGAATAAATTTTTTTTTAAATATTTGACCTGCGAACTTATCTATATTAACCGAGGAAACATCGTTAGTTGTATTTTACTGAATTATATTTACTTCTAAATTGACATCAAGTTAATAACAAAAACACATATATAGTAACACTGTTTCATAGCGCTTACTTAAATAAATCTTTTTTTTTTTTTTTTTTTTTTTTTTTTTTTTTTTTTTTTTTTTTTTTTTTTAAATTTATAAAATAATCCAATTTGCAGAAAAGGTATTAAATGCTTATACTATTTTATTTACTTGAGAAATGTTAAAAATCTATTGATCATCAATGACATGAAATTTATTAACGAGATACAAAATATTATGTCACCTCATTTTTTTTTCCCTACAACAATTTTTTTTTTTTTAATAGAAAGGGTTTTAATACTTGACCTAGTTCCCTAAAAACAAAGTATCTACCTAAGGCTCCATTTACACAAAGAAACACAGCTTACTTTTTTTTTGCATTAATCTGTGAAAATGAATGTCCCTGGTCTAAGCTCCATGATGAAGAAAGCACGATAAGAAAGCCGGGCCCTGCGTTATCTTCCTTCCCGGACATGGACGAATGAATGGACTTGGTCCACTGTGTCCCTGACCGCTGGGCAGACTAAGCCTCTTATACAGCGATCCGATGTTATAAGAAGAAAAATATTCCATTCTCAATCCCAGACCCCTGGAAATGGACATTGGAAGCTATGACGGATAATAAGATAATAACTTGTCTTTTCTATGGGCCTTATTCTCTGCGCCAATAATCTTCTAGTGCCCCTTGATATCCTTCTGGATAGCTTAAGCCCCGGAACAGGGGCGCACATAATTGAGGGAGTCTATGGGGCTTGCCATTTTTTTTTTTGTGAAGTGGGGACTTTGGAATGGGTCGGTCGCAAGGATGGATGGAGGCGCGTGAGAGTTGTTTTAAGTAGGGATTCGGAGGGTCTTGGTGTTCTTTATTTGCATTGTCGCCAGAATTTTGGCTGCATTTTTTTTTTTTTTCTGTAAACTTTGTTTCTTCGATTTGATATTTTTTGTGATTATTTAAAATTATTATTATTTTATTAATAAAATTAAATAAAGTATATTATTTTATTAATTTTATAATTAAAATTAAAATTATTTATTATTTTTTGTTAAGTATAAAGTTAAGTGTACATTCCTTCAGTAATTTTCTTTTAAGTATTCTGTAATTTTTAAAATGGTTTAATTTAAATAAAAGTTTCAAAATAGGTAATAGTGTTAATATTATTTTATGTTTTAGTTTTAATTTTTTAAAAATGCTTTAAAATATGAATTTAAACAACATTTTGAAAATTTTACTACAAGTATATTTGTTTGCGAATTGATATTTTGCGATTATTCATTAAGTATTAAGATTACAAGAGAATTACTGAAAGAATGTACACACTTAAGTATTCTGTAATTTTTAAAAGGGCTTAATTTAAATAAGAGTTTCAAAAAATTATAAATGCTTACATTATTTTATATTTTAGTTTCAAATTTTCCAAAACGTTTTAAAAATATCCTTTAAACAACATTTGAATTATATTTATTTGTGAAAAAAAAAAATTACTACTAATTACTAAAAATACATGTATAATATTTGCGAATTTAAAATTGAATACAATGAAAGGTGAGATATAACAACAGCAAAATCTTTCTATAAAATACAGATACCTTTCCATTGAAAGCACGCTTCTTTCTCCTACACATTGGCAGGAAATCCCCCTCTCCCCCCGAAATTCGTGGCATTGAGGAGAAATAGTCAGTTGACCTACGGACTCTCACCCGAGACGAAATATATTTCGCGCACTCTACTCATATCCAAATTTCGGATTTTCGGCTTAGATGTGTATTCCTTCCACGAATCTATAATTATCTGTCTTTAAATGTGTTAAATATTAATATTATTTGTATGTATTTGTTTATGCGTGGGCAAATAAAACTGTGAGTTCTCAAATCTGTGTCTCAAGTATTTCAACCCAATCACACCCAGTTACAATTTAGTTGCTCAACCTGCACACGAAACCATTCAAAATTGATCAGAAATAAAAATAAACCAACAGATCTTTAATTGGTACTGAATGCAATAACCTGGATGCAAACAAGGTGTCAAATTTCTACACAAAAGTTTTCCTAACATTGGAAACAAAGTTGAAAATTAAAATGCCACCCTCTATTGAGTGTAGGTTTCACATAACAAACATTATGGGTCAATCACTCAGGACGGCTTTCTCTTCAAACTGAAGTGATTTTTCCTACTTATGCTCAAAATGAACAAAAATATAGTTTCTATAAGTTTGAAATTCAGCGATCTATACAGTTACTGGCTGATGGCATCGATATTATTATTGGTAGATGTAGACGGGCTGTTGTGGAGACTTTTTATTTCACTTTGAATCGGCAACCAGTAACATTGAATTAACTATTAATGAAAGGGAAACACAAATTTATGGCCGTAACAAGTAGTTATTATTTTTCATCCCATTGCAGGTTAAATCGTATACGTTCGAGAGCGTAAACCAGTTTACATATCTTGGTACTACCAATTCCAATGATAATAATGTTTAAACTTGACAATAGGCTATCTAAGGCTGGATGTTATCATTGTTAAAAGAATTTATTAAAGATTAAACTCTCAAATCTAAAGACAAAAATTAATTTTTATACAATTCTCATCAGACCTATCCTATTGTATGATAGTGAATGCTGGCCATTAGTAAAAGCAGATGAAACAGACTTTTAATTTTTGAAAGAGAAATACTTCGAAAAAAGTTTTTTGGTCCAGTTAGAGAAAGTGATAGATGAAGAATTTCGTTTAACCATGAAATCTATAGAAAATACAAGCTACCTAATATTAACAGAGTCATCAAAATCAGATGGCTGAGCATATTTTTTTAGATGTGACTTTTTGCAAATGTAGAAGGTACTAGGAAAAAAAAGGACACCTCGCAGAAGATGGATAAACTGCGTAGAGGCAGATTTCAAGTCATTAAAAATCAATCGTTGGCGGATCGGATCTGTTGGAGTAAGCTTGTTTGGCCTGTGGCAGACTGTAATGCAGGTAAAGAATAATAATTTTAAAATGACAAAATTTTTAACTGCTGTTTGTAATTTCATATCTTATCTGAATTGATTTGGATTGGCCACTATTGATCTATGTTCGTGCTATGTTGGAGGTATGCAAGTTGTGTAACATGAAATTTAAAGCAATAATTCAATGTTCAACTTCCTAAAACATATTTAAAATATTTGTCTAACATTTTTACATATTTAGGATTATACTCCAACGAAAATATCTAAAAAGCTTGCATAGTTTTCACTTCTGTGATTCTTTATATTGTCCTATTTTAAGAGTTGAGGAATTGAATTCATGTTTAACAAGCTAACTATCTAATATGGCAGGTTGTCACAAGATGATTTATGTTGCAGCATTAGTTAAACTACAGCATACTTAAGACAGCAATGCAATTGTTTTAACTACAAAAATTTATTTCATTGTAAACAATCTGCAACAGAACACCCTTTTTCGTTTTATTCAAGGAATATAGAAATAAAAAGTTTTAGAAGTTAGATTTCTTTTAGAATTCTAAGGCTCGCTTTTGAGAATCACTGATCTGAGGATTAATTATATTTATGAAAGCAATTTTAACCATTATTTAACATTATACATGCAAGTTCCGTTGAAGAAAATAGGATCATATATTGTAATTCGTAAAAGATTTCTATTTTTTTATTATTTTTTATTTATTTGCTTATTTTTAAGATTAAAATGAGAACTGCTTTAAAATTTAAAAACAGTAATAATATTTTATCTTAAATTTGTTCGGTCAATGTAGCAAATCAAATGAAATCTAAAAGGCATAGACATAGAACATATTTCACAATTTTGTTTGAAATTTCTGATTGCTTATTTTATGCACTGAAAGATGTTCCTCCAACTCAATTTAAAACAAACTTCCTTTAAGAATTAAAAAATAAATGAAGCAAAACTTTTAATGTATGCCTTTGCATAAATGAAAATTTTCTCGGAAAACTGGCTGAAACTGTTAAATAACAAATCGAAAAGATCTATTATGCATGAATGATTTATAAGAACACAGACGACTTCAAAAATTAATTAGTTACTCAAAAGATTTCTCATATATTTTTTATTTATTTATTCTAAACAAATCATGGATGCAATTTCGATAAACACCTAAGCTTTCAAATTTCTCAGTCAAATGTATGCGTCTCCTTTCTACCATCGTGATAAAAGAAAACTTGGCCATTCAGACATTCCAAGATCAACATTCGAAAAATAAGAAAAGAGAAAAGGATTTGCATTTGAATCCAATACGTAGCATCTATATTATTTGAATTTAAATGCACCTCACTTGCAATTTGAGATGTAAATTCAATACATTTAACTTCACAAACATTTCCTTACTGTTGATTGTCTTTTTCCCAAAACCTCGAATCTTTTGAAATGAAACAAAATAAAAAAAAATCAAGAACTTTTGGTAAATTGCCATTTACGTAAATGGATATGAAAGACTTTTGGAATTTTTCTTAAATATAACGTTTATTTTTATTTATTTATATATATATTTCTTTTTTTTTTTTTTTTACGATTTTTATTTTTTGACATCGCTTATAAAAGTCATTTCAAAAATTTTCGAATCCACCAACTTTCGGAAAGATGAGTTTCACTTCACTTCAGTTCACTTGCGAACATTTATTCCCCTTATAAATATTTATAAGCCATTCTCGCTAGAGTGATTCTATTTCGGAGTTTCGTTTCACTTGAAAATTCACTGTCGAAAGTTTTATGCATATTCCGGCCGACCTGAAAATCGAGCTTCAAACTGTAGAAATATTCAAAGCAAATATACGTAAGTGGCATTAAAGTAAAAATTTATTCCAGAAAGTAGGTATTAGTTGCTGATATCAGAATTACTAACTAGATTTGTTAAAACAGGGGTTACAGGAAACTATCTCCTGTCGCTCAGAAAATAATATTCGATCTGAAAGAAAATGGTTAAATTATACAATATATAGTTTTTTGGGCATATAACCTGTTAAAAAATTATTTTATCACATATTTATTGCTTTTATTATAAAATCAAGTGTTCATGTTAATTTAAAATTTTCATAAGATTTACAAAGTTCATTTTTCTAATAAATAATTGCTATCATGCACATCAGCTTTGTAATGGATCATGCACATCAGCTTTGTAATGGATCATGCACATCAGCTTTGTAATGGATCATGCACATCAGCTTTGTAGTTATGCCATACAATATTTTTTTCAGCAGTCAGCATTGTTTCCAATAATGATTATGACAACGAATATCTTTGGTGAGGAATTTTAGAAATAAATTTAGTGCATTCGCGTGTCGTAGTAGAAAATCAGATGTCTCTAATATAAGAACCCAACTGCCGAGAGACATTTGAGAATCAATTGTGATAGGATGACATAGGCTACATCATGACGTGCATGAGTTTAGAACTTCTTCCTTTTGCAGCATTACTTACAGGATGAAAATTCATGTAGGCTTGAATTTGGGAGTTGGCTAGCGATGTTGATCAGCATACTATTGTTTTTTTCCTGCCTTGTTGTTTTTCGACATTGTCTCTCATTTGCACTGAAATCTTTCCAAATCTATTCCGATTTGGCGTAATTTCGGGGACGAAATTATTATCAATTACACTATGAATATCATTGGTGAAATCCTAGATAGTGAATAGTTCTCTCCCAAAATTTAGAAATACGGCTGTTTGGATTGTTGTTTGACTCTTTGATGTATTCAGAGCAAATCGATTAAAAGGCAACTTCTCCAGCCAACAATTATGTTGATCTTGCACAAGGATAAGACGTAGTTTATCGTCTCTGTTCTTTCGTTTTACAGGGTTGACTGGTAGGTGATACACTGATGTGAGAGATGGTTGGATATTTAGGTTGCATAAGCAGAGTTGTTGCATGGCAGCTGCTACAAATTGACTTCTATTGTCCTTTACGCTTCATCTAAGTATTCCACAGCGAAGAAAGACTTCATCGAATTAGGTAATAGCACATTCACCCGCCGTAGTATTAGGCAAAGACATAAGTTCAACCCATTTTGTTACGACATCTTCAATTAAGAAGATCTATCATTTTGCTCTCAGGCAGAGGGCTAAAAAATCAATTGAAATTACTTCAAATCTTTGGATTGTACAAAAATTTGCAACAAACCAGTAGGCGTCTGGTTCGAGAGTTTATATCTATTACAATCTAAGCAGTCTTCAACAAAATCAGTAAGTGTTCTCATACCTGTCCAATAATATCATTTGGTTATTCGGTTGAATGTTCTTTCCTCTTCATAGTGGCCAGCACTAGGAGCATCATGGTGTTTTTGTAGGGTAGGGTTCTTTATGTCCAGCGACTATCAATTGAATCTATTCACTTATAGATTCAGGAGTGTAATGAAAAAGAACTCCCGATTTATAAAGTAGCCTTGATCAATCCAGTTTGCAAATATCATCTTTGTATTTCTCTCAAAACAACCAATGATCTTCTTTTTATTTCCAATCTTTTATTTATTTTTTTTTTTTTGATGAATTCTGTTTTACGAATAGCTTTTTACAAAAGTAGAGTAATTTATTTTGCATAAAAAAATACAAAAATTAATTTCATTAATTTGCTTTTAAATTTTTATGATTTGGTTATGAAACAGAAAAAAACTTGACAGAAACGTTCTAAATATTTTCTTTTACTATATCTCTGTTTAAACAAATTTTTATTCAACATAATGATGTATGAATGTATGTTAATTCTTAGTTTTGAACATTTATTCAATATCAATAATTATATTCGTAGAAGATTATTAAGTTTTTATATTCCTTGGCATTTATTATGAAAATAAAAATTTAAAATATTCAGATAGTAACATTTAAAAAGACACATTTTACGATCTTTAAGAGAGTTTATTAAAAAAGATATCCCACACATATTCAAATCTTATTTGCGCTAAATTATTCAGTCTTTTAAATTATGTATGACGAATAAAAAATTGATTTTCGTGTGTAAAATGAAGACTAATTTGATTTAAAATATAAATAGATAAGAGATCATCATAAATAGATAAGAAAAATAAAATTCGTCTATAAAAAGAGATGGAGTTATAAAAATTCTTAAGAAGCACATTTACAAAAATATTTGTCACGTAATTATGTTAAGCTTTTTGAATGAATCTAACTTTGCTTCTATTTTTAAAACATAATTATTTTTAATACACCAGAGTGGTTTTTACACCAGATTAACTGTGACGTCAAAACTGATCTTGATACTAAATACACTCAAAAAAATATTTCTGAAAATAATGTTAATACATATACATACATGGACACCCACGTTTATATACAGAGTGATTATAATTAAAGTCCCACTTTCAAAATGCTGTATAAAAAGAACCACTCGCCACAATGAGTTCAAATTTGAGCGAAGATACTTGAAGAAAGGGAAACGGTATGACATCAAAAAGTTCCATTCAATTTGGTACGACCTTGCCGGGGTGGATGGGCTTTCCACTAACAGTGTCACAATTGTTGAATGACTTGGGAGTCATTTTTTCCGTCAAAAAACCGAAACAATCAAGCACATTGAACAAAACAGTTGGTTTGGTGTGCAACTCATGCCAAATACGTTGTCATTTCGAATCAAAATATCACTGGAAGCCCAATTAACTTTCTTTATGCAGCTTACAACGCCATCTATTAATACACTTTGGAACTTTTTAATGCCGCATTGTTTCCCCCTTCTCAAAAAGTATCTTCACTTTAAATTTGAACTTATTAAGAAGAGTGGTTCTTTTTTACAGTATTTTGAAAGTGGGACTATAATTATAATCACTCTGTACTTCAGAAAAAATTCGATGAAAATAAATAATACGGAAATAACGTTTCCCTTGAACCATTCTTAGTTAGCTTTCTAAATTATTTTATTTACAGTGAATAACAATGTATTATTTTTGTAAGTAAAGATCCTCCTAATTTCACTAAATTGAAAAAATTTAATTATATTATATTATAACAAATAGTTTTGTTTAGAAAATAATATGTTCATAACGCCCTGTTAAATTGAAGGGAAAAAAAATAGATATTTCATCATGTCATATATAAAAAAAACACCTTTTTTTAGTATTTTGAAGCGTTTCCTGAAAGAATATGTAAAATGTATTTGATCCACGACTTGCTGTTTGCATGAAGGAAAAAAAAAGTCCATGTACGGTTTCCAATCATGATTTCTAGGACACTGCACAACGGGAAAAAAATTCCTTCCCCTTTTACAAAATAAAATAAAACGAAAGAAAGAAAAAAGAATCAATACTGAAAAGGAAAAATCTCGGTTTAGAAAGAAAGATGGATTTCGTTACTGTTGATATTTTACTCAGAAAGACGAAAGATTTTGTTTTATTCTTGGAATCTCTCCTTCCATTTTTTTTTTTATTGCAAGAATAAAAGAATTCTCACAATTGGTACTAATATTTTATTCTTTTATTTAAATAAAGCCTCCTTAATAAAATAAAGGTTCATCAGGAATATTCTTCGAAATTTCTTTTTTATCCAGAGTTTTGAGAATTAAAATTAATCAATACTTTGAGTTTGAATTTTTAAAAAAAAAATCGTTCAACAAAAGCAAAGGATTACTTTGTTAAAACATTTACTTGGAAAAAATATTTTTTTATTCCTTTAATTCACTTACATCTTCATTCCTATTGAATTCTCGACATAGAAAAGAACACCTTTGCCACAAATTAACAAATTAATTTAATGTTATTCCTTTTATTCTACTTCTCTGGCCTTTCGTGAAAAATGCAATAACAATAATTACAAGATCCTGTTTAAAGTTCATAAGTATTTTACAAATAACGAAATAATTAAAATAAAAACTCCATTTAATTGGAAGAAAATGAAAAATGTTGTATTTTTTATAATCTATATGGACGACAATAATTGTTTCTATTCGTGTAGGTAACGAAAAGGGAGATTTCAGTTATATCCTTAGTGTAAGGTATTCCAGACTAGATTAACCTAGATAGCTATTGAAGGATCTATGAAATACATCTGATGGTGATTATGATTCCTTCATGACTGGGGATTTGTTTATGAAAGGAGTTATCTCGTAATTATACAGACATTGTAAAATGCAAAGTATCATATGTTGCCCTGTAACGCAATTTAGTTTAAGGAAAACAAAAAAATTTTGTCCCATTTACATGGGTGACACTAATGGCACCTTTTCGTCTAAGTAACAAAAAGGAGGATTTCAGATATATTCTTGTTGAAAAGTATTTCCACACTAGATTAATCTAGATGGCTATTGAAGGAGCTATGAAATACCTTATCTAATTGCGATTGACTTGTTTCATTCATGGTTGGGGATTTGATCATGAAAAGATACCATCATGTGCCCCCTTGTAAAAAAAAATGACCAGAAAGAAGACGGTTTTGCAAATGAAGTTGAAATATATGAAGTAAAGCAATAACTATTGACATTAAGAGGAAGCTAAAATAGAATCCAATAATATTATAGTACGTAGTGGAATAGCATGAGAATGCATTATGTTGTATGCTGTAACATGGGATCTGCGGACTTAGTTGTAATGGTAAAGAATCATAAAACGAAATTCATATGAGAAGATACTATACTTTTCCGTAAGTATGCTAGTTCTTCATATCACGGCTTTTAATCAAGTGTTGTCCCAGCTATTGATGCTTTAGAAATCTGTCGTGTGAACAAGATAGTACTTTCTTTCATTTGATTGTTTGATGAAGATTCAAGAATATCTTCTGCAATTAGTTAATTTTACATGCGTCAACTAAGCCTATTCTTCTCTTCTTCATTGGCGCAATACCCCCATGGTGGGCCAAGGGTGTCTACCTACTGAGAAATTTCTAGACAGGTGATATTTTCTTTTAAGGGGTTGGGATTGTCAACCCTAGCCCAACATTCTATAGTCATGTCAGACCGGGATTAAGGTGCATTCTATGGTATCATCTACAAACATATATGGTATCGCCGTTACTCGAACATGAAACTACCTAGTCACTCGGCCGTCAGGCCCCAAATCTATATTCACAAGATTTAATTTCATTTAATACGAAAAACAATTTCTTTAAAGCATTGGATTCGAAAGTAAACAATACAGCCCTCTAGAGAGCAATGAAACGTTCAAGGAGTGGGTCATAGTAAAATACGGTCCATTTGGGGGCATTTAATAAAAATTAGGGAGCAGAGAAAACATAAAAAAGGAAGAGAAGATAACGGAAATTTAGAAAAAACTATTCGTCGACTCTTCAGAGAAGGTTGCCAATAATTTTGACTGCAAAAGTAGATATCTAAAGTTAATCCTTGATTATGTGCTGTAATACAAAAATTCATGTTCTCATTTTCTTCTTGATGTTTACTGGAACTAGAATATGTTAACAAAAACAAGTAATATAAAAATAATTTTTTTAAAGTCAATTCCTACTTTTTTTTGCACTCTATTGCAGAAAGTCCTTAGTAAATTATTTTCATTCATTTTTTTTAAGTTTGCCTGGCGCCATCTATTGGTAGATATAGGCAACTTAAATCTAAAAAAAAAACTAAAATTAATTAATTAATTAATTGAATTTAATTACTGAATTAATATTTGAAAAACTGTATTAACATCAAGTGTCATCCACTACAAATTTAAAAAAAAAAAAAAATGTATTTGAACTTGAGTGGATGAATAAAAAGTGTTTCATGAACGATTGAAAATTTGAACAAGATAAATATAGGGAGAGTGTGAGCTAATAGAAGGAATTGAATAAAAGATGAAGAAACCAACTGCAAATGGTGAATTGAGTGAGTTAAAGAATACTTATGACAAATAATAGAGTTGAGGAAAATTCTTTGATGGCAGATCATCATCCTTCTGGAATCATTTTTAATATTATTTGTAACATTTATTTTCCGGTTATCCGTAGTTGTCTTTATTTATGTCAATCTTAATAAATAAATTTAAAGATGCTTTATTTACTAAGTTTTAAGATGTAATTAAATATACAGATATAACTAAAGGATGAATATTTTTTAAAATTTATCTTTCAGTTTTTTTGTTTAAAGAAAGTAGATTTCAAAGACGTGCTGCGTAAATTGTTTTTGAAAAAGGGGGAGGACAAATAAATTTACGCTATTGAATAATCTACAAATTTGATAATTGTCAATTTACAAATCTGATTTGTAATTCTTTATTAAGATATGTCACTTTTTAAACTGCTTATAGGATATTTTATAATTATGCTACAATGTAAGGTTATTTTTAGCTGTACAATTTTCAGGGATATTTTATACTTCATATTGTTCATTTTTGATGGATATTAATGTAATTTTTATAGTTTTCAGAAGCTATAGCAATCATTAAAAAGCATATTATTATGCTTCTGATGAAACATTGCCATTTCTAAACATTTTGTAGGGAATACAGTTTTCATCCCAAATGCAGCTTAAAGTCCCATTTACATATTCTGGATGGGATACTGAAGAATAATGACAAAGGAGTAATGTTTTAAAAAATGATATAAATTAATTCAAAAATTAATTCTCCTTACTCCAAAAACATGAATATGAAAATTTTCATTTTTGTGTTTATTATTTGGATAATATTCCTATTTCCCTCTCTAACTTTTTCAGAAACGCAAAGGTGTATCTCTTCTTGAAACGCGTGTTTCTCGCTATGCGTCAGATGAATAAGAAACTACAGTAAATATAGTACAGTAAATATTGAAACGGCATTTTTTAATAAATTCAAATTATCCAAATAAGTAGGGGATATAGTTCAACTATTAAAAATGAGGATTTAATTTCAGCTAAACATTTAACCAATTACATCTTCTATAATTATTGCTTTAAATAACAATCATAATTACAGTTAATTTTACTTTATTAATTAATGGTTACTATTATAAGAAGCATTACTTACTTTTTACTCTTAAAAACATTCATCGATATAATATACCATTTTCGGTTTAAATTGTACTATAATATAATTATATTATAATTCGTGCATATTTTTAAATTTATATTTAACTTTAAATACTTATCAGGCATAATTAAAAATTCATTATATTTTAAATAGCTCCCTTAGGCATGTAAATTAGCCTCTTCCCACCTAAGAAAATAATGCTTTTACATCTTTGAAAAAATACATTAAATTTAAGACAGATTGCTTTTCAGAAAAATTCAGAAGCAGAACAAAACAAATTTTCTAATACTCTTTAATGAATGATTTAGAAATTCAATACCTGTAACATCTTATTAATTTCTTCAATATCTTCTAAACGCCTTCTTATCCTTGGGCTACATCTCAGTTATCCTTAACAATTTATTAAAATAACTTCGATAAATATAAATTAAAAATTTAGACATTCATGTATTAGCATTAATGCATTCCATGGTTTCAGAAAAATATCCTCGTAAATTTTCATGTATTTAAATTGTAACCATTATAATTACAATAATAAAGCTACATTAAAAAATCTTTTCAGTTAAAACGTCTTAAGTCGAGAATTATAATTCTATCATAATGTTTTTAATCTTGGAAAACGGTGAATGTCATTTTGTTTCAATCTTTCCTAATACTCTCGTTAGTGAATTTTTCCTCTGTGTCGAAGAAAAGACTCATTTAACCGCGTCTGTTTGGTCGAATTTTTCAGTTAGTTAAAATAATTAACTCTAATGTCCGACAGCAATGGATTATTTCGCTTTAATAATAATCTGCGGCATTAATAAATTTTGTACATTCGTTGATTTATTCTTGTGCGGACTTTTTATAAAATTAAAGCACAGTTTATACTGATATCGTGTTTTAACGTTTTATTTCACAAGCAAAAGTAGCATCAAAAGTGACAGAGATTAATTGCTAAGAAATTGCAATGTTAACATGAAATTAAATTAAGTTCAATTATAGAGATGAAAACCTTCTTTAAAATACACTTAATGTATCAAAATAAGCCTGTTGCTTTTTGAAATTTGTCTCAGAACATGATCTGCGCCCTGATGGCCAATTGACTAGCGCTCTGGACTTCAAGATCGAATCTCGCCATATTTGTTTGTTAATAGTTCAGAATCCACGTTAAACTGTAGGTCCCAGTCTACGTATCCTAAAAGTGTGCAAAAACTGTCCGTAGACCTACGAACCGAACTAGGGCATGATCTAATAACTTCTAGAGGCTTTAAAATCCTTCACCAACATTGCGGCTTGACAGTCAATTGGTTAGAGCTCTGTCCTTTGGTATTTCAGGTTCGAATCCTGGAGGTGACAGAGGTCTGTTAGTGGTTCAAATTCCACGTTAAGCTGTAGGTTCCAGTTGAATTAGCCTAAAGTGTGCACAAGATGATTGTAGAGCGACGAACCAAACCTTCGCCAATATTATCAAATTTTTACAGAAATAAAAAACATTTTTCCTAATAAATACTGTTAATAATCATAAAAAGTTTCACTTTATTAAAATTAAACAATTATTTTCATGTCCCAAAGAAATATTTTTGACATTTTTGCCTCAATTATATTTATGATCATCTATTTCTTTTTAAAAGACATGGATTTAAAATTATTCCCTTAATAAATTTCAGTTAGAAGAATTATATAATCTTTTTATTCGTCTTTATTTAAATTATATTCTAAAGCTTTCTTAAAACAATCTTGTTGTCAAAATAAGCTTGTTGCTTTTTTAAGATATGTATCAGGAAGGCTCTAATAATTTCTAGAAATTTTTCAATCCTCCATCAAAATCATCAAATAACTTGCTGAATTTTCCATCAAATTTGTCATTAAGATATTATTTCTAATATCATAAGATATCATTTTCGATAATTTAATGATATTTTTATTATTTTGCTTAATCTAATATGTGTCTTGAGGATTTTTACAATGACAAAAGTATTTTTTAAATATATAGAGTTAATTAAAATAATTATAAAAAGTTTCAATTTATTAAAAATAAATAATTATTTTTATATCCCAAAGAAATATTGTTAACATTAGTGTCTCAATTATATTTATGATCATCTATTTCTTTTTAAAAATTGCTTCCTTAATAAACTTGAGGTAGGAGAATTATGTATTTATTAAAATCATTCTATTCGTCTTTGATTTAAAAGGCTTTAGAACAAATGCTTTAAAAACATATGTATTTCAATGATAATTCTATAGAAAGATTGGAAAACCGTTAATAATGTGATTAAAAGATCTTTTTTATATTTTTGTTGCTGAAGAAATAAACTAAATTATGCTGAATAACTTTTATTCAATTATAAAGGAACTAAAGTATTTTTATTATTGATAATCGTTATTTGTAAACATTAGTTTTTAAATATTTCATAAATAAGAATCTAGAATTTATTCGATAATATGAATATCTTTCTTTCCGCTGTACATCGGGGTAATTCTCGCATATTAGTTTACTCATGTTTACCACGAATAGTTCACATATGATGAGGGATACTGATTTCCTGGAGGACTTTTAATGATAATTGCCTCGCATTCACGTATTGTATATTGGAAAATATGGAAAATTTCCCTCAGGCAGCCTGACTGTCTATATTAGACGCCTACACTCACGGTCACAATAGTTAGTGAGTTTCCACTTTTCTGAAAGCATTGAAATCAGTGCACTGAAACATCAGCTATCTTGCACTCTAACTGAGCGTGTTACCACTGGGATTATTTCAATTCCATCTATTAGCTCATATTCTCCCTATATATATCTTGTTCAAATTTTCAATCGTTCATAAGATACTTTTTACTCATCCTCTCGAGTTCAAACACATTTTTTTTTTGAAATTGTAGTGGATGACGCTTGATGTTAATACAGTTTTTGCAAATATTAATTCAGTCATTAAATTGAATTAATTAATTTTAGTTTTTTAGATTTAAGTTGCATGTACCTACCAAAAAATGGCGCCAGATAAACTTTATAAATAATTTCCATTTTTTTTTAAAGAACTTTTTGCAATAAAGGGGAAAAAAAGTAGGAATTGACTTAAAAATATTTTTTTATATTATTTGTTTATGGTTTTACAAACAAACTTAATTAAAATATTGTTTCACTAGAGTGTATTAAAAATGAAAACAGATCTTCTCTTAAAATCTATACGAAATCATTCGATTGTCTTTAAATATTAATCAATTTATTTAAACACGAATTCAAAATAATTGAACAGTAGTAGAATTATAATTGAATAATTGAAATCGTAGTTGAATCCGACGCACGAGTCTCTGATCTCACATTTGAAAGACAGTGAAAATCGTCAAAAATATTACGCTTGACCACTTTAGGGGTACTGACATATAAGTGTATCTGAAAAGTTTTTAAACTAAAATCATTCGCCCTGAAACAAAACGATCAAATCCGTAAAACTATTAGAAAACAAAATTCAACAATGGCAATCCTACAATGAAAACAAAAATTTGCGGGGATAGAGAATATTCTGGGGTCTGATGGTTGAGTGACTAGCGCTCTGGCGCTACAGTGCTACAGGTTTCGGTTCGAGTTCCAGCTGTGCGTTGAACGCTTGTAATGGTTTGACTTTAAACCGTTAACATGACTGTTCAGCAATCTGTCCAATAATAAGAAAGCATCTCCCTTTTGGAAATCTGTCAATAGGCAGATGGCCTTGCCCCATTTGATTTCATGCGGCCGTTGCGAAGAAGAGACTATTATATACAATAATATAATTTTATAAATACTTTTATGTCATGCTGCATGCGTAACTTATTTAAAAAAATAAAGTAGAATTCCTCTATGACATCGTGAAAAAAAAAATTGAGAATGAAATCAAATCATTTGCGAAACATTAAATTAATAAATATTAAATTCTGAATTTATGAAATCTTTTCATTTATTATTATGGTTTTCAATTGGCTGGTATTTTGATTTAAGGTGATTAGCCAATGGAATGAATGATATCAACAAATTCAGGGTTGCACAAACGCATCATGGAAGACGTCTGTTAGATGATACCCATATTTTCTCAACTTAATTTTAAAATGAGCCTACTCTGGCATGGCATATGGGGGTTCGCATCTTATTCCTCGAACTCAATGATTCAGTCTATGGATTTATTGCATCCACTTCCAGCAGGGACGCAGAAAATGCTTCGTTTCTTAGATTTCCCCAGTGAGAAAACCCACTATTCATTCATGTTGCTCCAAGCCTTTATCTATAATTTACCAATAAGTTTCAGTGTTAACTTATGTGGGCAGTACATTTTTTGATACGTTTATTTTATCTAAGTTTTACAGGAGGACTCACTAAATAGGTGACATTCTAAAATAATTAACACGCACTCAAATAACAACAAAAAAATTGTTATTCTAAAAATTTATCCTTAAAGAGGTTAAAGATGGAAGTAATACTTTGCGACGTTCTTTCAGTAAAATTTTTTTATTTCTGATTGGATGCAGAAGGTCTTATCGATTGTCGAAAGTCGATGAAGATTTTCCAAAGTTTCGATCGAAGGTGAATTCCAACTGAATAGTTAAACAGATCGAAAACTCATGAACTACTTTCCATTTTATACCATTGGGGGATGAAACAATCGGAGCAATTCGAATCGAATCCCTATTTATATATTTCAATTTGAACGTAATTATGTTTCACAATTATACTTAATTATTATTACGTAACTTAATTATTCCTTTTAAATTCATTAAATGTAAATTACTTTTGGAATAAATATTTAATTTTAGATATCCCTAATTATGTAACTGGAGGTACGAACATTTAATTCTTCAGGCATTCTGCTAAAACAAACCCTTTAAAACTTTTGCCGTAACATTTTATCTGATGATCACAATCGCTCCAAAATAGGCTCATTTTTCAGTACAAATCGTAACATTATAGTTCTAAATTGTCAACTAGAGAGCACTATTACAATGCCATGAATGAAATGCCAACTTCTGCCTTATGACATGCTGAAAATTTAATTTTATCTGAAGACTTAAGATCTGCTAATTTTAATGAAACTCGTGTCATCATCTTTTGAATGTTAGCTAGAGCACACTACCACTGAACCATAAGAGGATACATCTAATAAAATGACAACTTCTTTGCTATGACATACTGAAAACTCGATTGCATCTGATGGTCACAATCGTCCCGAAGTCCGTTCATTTTTCAATACAAATCATACCATTACAGTTTTAACTTACCAACTACAGCGCGCTACTACAATGCCATGATTGAAATGGCAACTCCTGCAGTATGGCATGCTGAAAATTTAATGTTATCTGAAGATCACGATCACCATAAGATCTGCTAATTTTTAATGCAACTCCTGCCATCATCTTTTTAGTGTTAGCTAAAGCACACTACCACTGAGCCATAAGAGAGCACATCTAATAAAATGCCAACTTCTTTTGTATGACATCCTGGAAATTCAATTTTATCTGTAGAAACAAAGCTTTTCAAAAAGAAATGAAGAAAAAGTAAAATAACAGAAAAACTCAATATAAAATTCTTAAAGGCAACTTCTGCTGTATGGAATCATGAAAATCTAATTTTTCTAAAGATTACGATTGCCATAAGATCTGCTAATTTTAATGCAACTTGTGCCATCATCTTTCCGAATGTTAGCTACAGCGCACTATCACTGAACCGTAAGAAGCTACATCTAATAAAATGCCAAATTCTTTGCTATGACATCCTGGAAATTCAATTTTATCTATAGAGAGGAGAGCTTTTCCAAAAAAAAGAAACGAATTTAATATAATAGAAAAATATCCCATGCAAAAATCTTTAAGAAAACTTTTGCTGCCTGAAATCCAGAAAACTTAATTTTATCTAAAGATTATGATTGCCATAAGATCTGCTAATTTTTAATGCAACTCATGCCATCACCTTTTTGAATGTTAGCTAGAACACACTACCACTGAGCCATAAGAAGGTACATCTAATAAAATGCAAACTTCTTTTTATATGGCATTCTGGAAATTCAATTTTATCTGTGGAAAGGAGAACCTTTTCAAAAAAGAAATGTAGGAAAAGTAAAAGAAAAGAAAAATTGCACGTAAAATTCGTAAAGGCATTGAAAGCTTTTAATCTTCTACAGATTTACACCCTGAAATATTATGGAATGAATGCTGAGTACCTTCGCTATTTTTAAGACAGACTGTCATCCAATTATTTTTTGAGTGGGTGTTCTCAAACGCGATGCTCAGTCATTGTTGCTGACAGGACAATAAAACATTTTCAACCTTTACTCACATCGAGTAAAGAGCTTTTATTTTAAGTCCTCCGCCGTAGAATTATCATTCTTCTGGAGTTCAAAAAAAGTATTCCATTGTCCTATTGAGAGGAAATCCAATTAACAAGAACCAAAATCAATATCGGAAACTTTTAAGAACCATTTTATTTTCAATTCTTGTGAGTATTATAATACTTCGGCGAAGAACTCCGCGGGAAAACTGGAGAATCCATTAGAGGTAATTAAAACAACACAATCTTGTTACCGACAATTCAATTATTCGAAAGCCATTAAATACGATTCAATATAAGCTCTAAAGAGTGGTTTTAAAAAAAAAGACTTTTCAGAAGAAGTAGATAGTGAAATTTTTGGGGTTGGTTGGAATAATTAATGGAGACCATTATTGTTAATAAATTTAAAAAAAAAAAAAACATCTTTGCAAATTCTTGTGTCGCAATATTTTTTGCTGCTTTTCACGTTTTAATTTTAAGAACCACGAAACTTTTTGCATGTACTTTGAAGTATAAATGTTATATTTGAGTAAGTGAAAACTAGCGAAATATACATTTAAATTCTTAAGTAAGAATTAAAAATGTGTTTTAAACTACTGACTACTGAATCTAATGGTTTGAGGTAGTTAGAGCACTCGTTAGAAGTGGTAAAAGTCCTCGTTTCTGGACTTAAAGGAGCATAGCTCTAGATTTACAAGGTGAATTGAACCCAGAGTTCTCATACTTAATTCAAAATGATTCTGTAAATCTATTAGCCAGAAAGTAGGTTTTACGCTGAGTTTCAAGAACAGAAAGTTGACGCAAATAATTTAAACGTTCTGGAGGAGTTCGTTCCAAAATGCAGTTAAGCCATGAATCAATGTTGGTGCACCGAAATAGTTATCCAATAGTAAAGAAGATAATTGTAGATTACTGAGATGACATCTAGAAATGTAAAAAAAGTTTCATGAACATTCAGTGCACCAGTTTCAAATATATTTGTTTATTAAAAGAAATTTAAAATTTCACTTCATTTATATTTTTATTCAATATTACATTCTTATATCACCATAAATTAATATACAGTTTTATACAATTGCTTATTTGAATGTTTAGATACGTAAATTTGTGTATGAATAAAACACAACACATGTACGTAAATCTGTGTATGAATACAAATTTAGTTAAGCGTTATCGGTTTTCACAACAATAAATAATCAAATTAATGCATATTGCATTCTGTGTAAAAGTACCCGTAATTATTAAAAATCTATTAATTCATCAAAATTTATTTGGCCTGCTTTTAAAGTAAGCTACATCAAGTGCAGTTTAACGATGACAGCATTTGATCTAATCCTTTATACATTTTTCATAGGCTGATTGAGGTATGGCTTTCAGTCACTTCAGAAAATTTTAATTTAATCTCTCAATCAAAATACCTACCTCCAAGAGTTAATTTTAATTTTGGGAACAATAAAAAGTCACGTGGTGCCATATAAAGTGAATACGATTCCTGGTCGATGAAATTCGTTAAGTGTTTGGCGAAAAACTCTTGCCACTTGCTTCCGATGCTCTTTTAGGCCAATGCAATTCAACACGTTTCATGACCAAAATATCAGTCAAATGTTATGAACAGACTTAGAGTATACGTTCAAGAAATGGACGTATCTTTTAAGACATATATGATAATTTTTGACCACATTTTTTATTTTGTCGGTGTTCCGTTGATTGTTACAGTTGAAAGTCGACCTCAACAAGACAACTCAACTCTCTGCAATCATATTACACTATGATCTACTATTTAAAGTGGATTCCGAACCACTACAAATATTCTTGGCACCACCTGGACTCGAAAACAAAATCTGTGGCCCCTGAACACCGGTCATTAGGCCATCAGGCCCCTAATCCATAAGATTATTTCTCAAAATAATCTCAAACAATTATTTTCTACAAACATATCTTGCTCAACTTATATCCTGATTGCTTAAACATTTTCACCGTAATTAAACTACATTTAATTTCAGTAAAAAAAAATAGTTTTGACATTATCTTATAGTGACGTTAAAGTTAAATAGTAAATTTTATTGCTCACTGCAAATGAATTTCATTTAATTTATTTCACCAATTTTGCTGATTTAACATAATGAGTTTGCATAACTGTAATTGGAAAATTCTTTATTAACTAAATTGAAAAGCTAAAAACACTTTTTATGAAATATATTTTATTAAATTTTCCTTTGTTTTTTTTTTTTCGCAGATTGTTACTTCTTAAACAATGTTATTATTGCGTGAAGACAAAGCCCAATTAAATTTAAATAAATTCTCTTCAATTATTTTCAAATATTAAGGTATTTTCGCAACATACAATTATACTGATTGATCACTAAGCTATCGGTTAAAAAAATCTTTTAATATTTGTCAAGAACGTTAGAAAAAGAACATCACCCATCTCCAAAAAATCACCTTTTAAATAAAATCAACATTTAAATTATTTCATTATCAATTTTGCTGATTTAACATGATGAATTTGCATAACTGTAATGGAAAAATTCTTTGTTAACTAAATGGTAAAGCTAAAAAAACACCTTATTAGAAATCTTTTATAAAATACAGTTTATTAAATATAGCATATTGTTACAACTTAATAATATCATTGCTTAAGTGAAGGCAAAGCACAATTAAATTTGTATATATTCACTTCACAAACCTTCCAATATTAAGATATTTTTACAACATAATAATTCTTCTGTCCGAGTTATCTGCTAAGCTATCGGTTGAAAAATCGATTAATATTTGTCACTACGTTCGAAAAACAACATTACCCATCCCCAGAAATCACCTTTTCGTCCGTCAACCCTAGCCATCAATTTGTTGAGGTCACAGCGACGCCTTTGTCGGTCTCCAGAATAACAAAATGCTCCGTTTCGAATCAGGTTTCGACCCGGGATGGATCAGTGTTTCATTACATGATTACGACAGCTCGAAATCACGATCTGCTATTCAACCTGTACCTATAGCGACACGCACAGTTCGTTGTTTTCGCTTTCGTTTTGTTTATGGCCTTCTTTGAAAGGTGATATTAATTTTCGAAGACCAAATAAATTACTTTCGGTTGGTTTTTTATTATTGATTTTATTTCTTTCAGGTTTTTTTTTCCCCTTCTTATATTGAGTAGCTGTGAGGGTTGGTATGTATTGAACAGTTTTTAGCATGCTAATTTTTTTTTTCGGTTTTGACATTTTTATTATTTTGTGGTTTTCTTTTTTTGGTGTTTCTTATTGTTTCAGTCAAAGTTCAGAAGGCAGATATCTTTTGTACTTTTCAATGGCTTGAACGTTAGTTATATTTGAGTTTGGAATATCTTTTACGCCAAGTTTCGCCAAGATGCTAAATTAATGAAAATCAGTCAAATATAAATTAGCTTTCAGTTATGCTGAAAAAGAAGTTGTTTTATGTATGTAGTGAGTTCCAACAAATATTATTTACATTTTTTCCTTTAAAAAACTCAAAAGCATGCTAATTAATGTGTTTAGCATGTTAATTTGGTTTTCGGTTTTGACATTTTTATTATTTCGTGGGTTTTTTTTTTTTTTTTTTGATGTTTCTTATTGTTTCATGCTCACTTTTTCTTTTTCGTGTTTAAGTTAGAGTTCAAAAACAGAAAAATTTTGTATTTTTTAAATGGCTGGAACATTAGTTATACCTGAGTTTGGAATGTATGTTTTCAAGAAAATTGGCTTACGCCAAGTTCCGCCTAAATTAATAAAAATCAGTCAAATATAAATTAGCTTTCAATTTATAAATTTTGTTTTATGTATTTATTGAGTTTCCAACAAACCTTATTTAGTTTTTTTTTTACTTCAAAGAACATCAAACTGATGAAATAGAATGACATCAAAGCATGCACAATATTTGAACTTAGTTGTCCATTCCCTAATACTCTATTTTAATTTTTGTCTACATCTCCTAGACTTTAGGGATCAGAAAAAATATCTAATTTTTTTTTTCTTCTTTTTATTATTTTTGACATTCATGGATAACTGCTACACATTTGGGTGTCGTATGGGGGAAATTCCCACCTCAGGCTTATTTCCCGTCAATGCGAGATGCATTATACGTGCTGTCATAAGATTTTCATAGCTGTAACTGCAGCTATGATTGTCAGTTGATTGCGATGCTGAAACCGAGTCATTTAATATATCAACTGCGTATATTGCATCTAGGCCACAATTCAGAGTAATCGAAACACTGATACTATAAATGCTTTAAGATACTATACTATACTATAAATGATTTAAAGATTATAAGTATAAGAATTACACAAACAAATGAGACATGATAAGTACTTATATAACCGTGCTTTCTCCTACGCACGACAAAAGCTCCCCTGCGGCGTGCTTAGAACAAATGGTTAGAAGGCTTCGAGATTCTCGCTCGAGAGGAAATACAGCGCAGCTTGTTCTTCCGCTGAGAAACGTTTAGTTTACAATATCTCATCCCGAGAGGAATTATATTTAGTTCATCCCGCGCGTACTTGAGTATTGATTTTCGGATTAGAAGTGGAATCCTTCCATGAATCTATAATTGCATGTCTTTAAATGTGTTGAATATTGTATGTGTGTGGTGTTTGTGCGTGTGTAAATATAGCTGTGAGTTTCAAATGTGTCTCAAGTTTCAACCCAACAACACCCAGCTATCGATTTAATTGCACACTACAATCTGGCGCCCAACGTGTAGCCCGCTCGAACACTACACTTATAAAATTATTTCTTACGGTTTACTGCAATTCCCTGTCCGACTATTCTTACAAATTACTTATCCTATAATTTACTTTAAATGTATTTTGACAAAATATAAATTAAAGATTACACATAATGATGCAGGATACATACGTATAGAATTATTTTGTACAATTTATTACCATGTCCAGTATGATAATTCAGATATAAATGGCATTGTCCTATACGTCGATTATTTGGTTAAAGCTATTATTTGAAAGTCTGACACTCAGAAATGTACTTAACAGGTACTTAATGTACATAATTAACATTACTTTAATTTTGTAACTTTCATATAAATATTGTTTAATTGGGAAAATACATTGTTAGTTATATTTTTACATAAACATTATAACTTAAAATATTAAACTCTGTTTAGTTTAATCAAAAGCCATTGTTTTGCAAGTAATAAAAATAATAATATGACATTAATTCATCATGGAAGTACACAAAGAAAGTGTTAAAAATAATGCTTAAAACTGCCATCAGAAAAAATGAATTCTTTCATACCAACTGTTCAATAAAATAATGTAAATTTCAGTGCATCAGACATGTAGAAATTTATTGAAAGATTTATTTTTACACTTTCCTTCCTTGCTTGAGGCTTTAAAAAAAACTGATACTGAACAATAACGCAACCATTGATATGCAAAATGCCAGAAAAAGAAGCAAAAGTCTCTTCGAAAATATAAAAATTCGTTCTTTATGCAAATATCGTTTGAAAAATCGAATAATAAATAAGCTCGGAATATTTTTCGAGATAAAGATCAAATGAGAAAACAAAATAATACTAAATGAGGCGCTATCCGAAAAGGGTGTAAAAAATTTATATACAGTAAATAAATAAATCTATCTCTTTTATCTAGAAATTATTTTCATTTTAATTGCAGGCTTTCGGAAAGTTCAGATTTGTTTCTCTTAGAAATAAAAGACCGGCTATCGTTGCCACAAGAGATTACTTTTTTGATCTAACGAAATAAAAATTCTCTCGACGTTTACGTTCTTCGAACATTTACCGCCGTTTTTTACCCCCGAGTTTTCTTTTAGAACCTTTTTAACTTTTAGAAAGGGTTTGATTTTTAACAAACCGATGATTTCGTAAATGTTTTGCTATCGCTGGTTTAAGCTCTTATTTGAGGTTAGTAGAAAACGTTAATGAACGTAAAACTCGTAATTGCCCCGCTTTGTAAAAACAAGATTTGAAAAAAAAAAAAAAATCGTTTGGCGTTCTAAATGTGAAGATTTTTTTTTTTTTTCTCGTTCTTTCGTTCGTTATTGTTCTATATAGTTCTTCTTCTTCACTATCTCGTTTTCTAAATGTCGTTGGGACTAATTTCAGCAATTGAATGGGAGTCTGTTTAATTTTTTTTCTTTTTTTTTTTTTAAACACTCCTACTGATTCCATAAAATAAAACTTTTTAGTGAGAAATTTTTACTTCAAAAGAATGGCGAAAGGTAATTTTTAACCGCTGTTTTTCCTAGTTCGAAATTTTATTTTTTCTTTTCTTTTTTTTTTTTTTTTTTGTTCAAACATTTTCAAAGTCTTTAGGATATTTTTTTTTTCAATAATATTTTTTATTCGCTTTCTTTCATGGAAGATATTTCACACTAAATGACCTGAAATTTCTTTTAATATGGTTGGGGGAGTTTCAAAATAAAAAAAAAGAAAAATCCGTAATTTTTTTAACAGTAAGTCAAGCTTTCCATTGCATACAAACGTGAATTGAAAGTCAATCTTACCGAAAGATATACAAGGGTGAGTTAACCTAACGAAACGTAATTAGAAAACCATAATAATTTTTTTTTTGATCACTTAAAAGATTATTTAATTTTTTTTAGAAAAATATGTGTTTGAATTTATAATTAATTCCGGATATTCCGATATTTTAAATTTGTAATTAGTATTAAATGTGGAGAAATTTCAAAGCAAGTACTTGAAAATATTGAATTTTGTTTTATTCTTGGCATAAATTGAAATCAAAATTATTATCAAATTATTTTCAGTAGGCAAAGAATATTTTTTGGTTTATACTTTTTGATAATATTAATGCATTTATCTACGAATTTTTATTTTTAACATTGTTAGAAATGATTTAAAAACAGTAAATGTAATATTTAAAAATATATATGTTTTTACTATTTATTTTTTTTGAATATAAATTCTATTAATATACTTCTCCTTTAGTAATGTATACTAATAGTAAATACTTAGTAAAATAGTACTATATTCTAAGTATTACATTTACTAAGTATTTATTTTTACTAAGTAAAACATTTATGTTTTACCTAATTTGTTTCGGATAACAAACTTCTTTAAAGAAATCGCTTTTAAATATTAAATAAATAAAAGAATTAATAGAACTTGCATGTAATGAGAAAAAGCAAACACACATTTAATTTGTGAACAATAACTAAATTATTGAAGCAATAAATAATTTAAATTTTTTTACAGAAGTTTAATTTATAAAATTAAAGTTCTTCTTTTATATAAATTCCAACATTTATAAAGTAGAATGTAAACTTGAAAACACATCATTACATGAATAAACTATTTGTATAAAAGTGTGTATCTTTTTTGAAAACATCAGTATTTGTTTTTCTCATACACATACTCTAATATTTTGTCTCTAATTGATAAATTTATAAATAATTTAATGTATAGCATAATTTTTAATTAAAATAATTTAATCGAAATAACATTCTACTTAGAGATTGTAGTTCACTTTAAAAAAAAAAAAAAGAACTATTCAATTTTTAAATGGTGTTAACGAATTAAGCCATTACGACCCATCATTTTAAAAATAAAAACTCGGAAAACGATTATAAAAGTTACATCAAAATCATTTGTCAATCTGTGATAGTTAATAGAATGAAAAACATTTACAAATGATTTTTGAATGATGGGTATTAAGGTCAATATGTAAATAAGAGTGTTCCGAAACATAATTTCACATCGCTTATTTAATCATAAACTGGAAATTGCTTCACATGCTAATTATCCCTTTCTGTCATGACAAATGAATGCTTTATTTCTCATTTGACAGATTTTTCCCTTTTTTTTTCCCCTACCGAGTACTTAACATTCTTTCTTTTTTAATAAAACTGCCAGTAACTGATGATCCTCCGTGTCAGATGTGCTTCTTGTCGAACGACGTCGTTGGAAAATTCGATAGCAACTTCTGTTTGCAGTAATTAACAATTGATTGGCTGCATTCGCGTATTTTAACCAATTGCTCAAGTAAAAGAACATCGCACTGGAATAGTACTTTTGCAAAGTTTCAGCAAGAGAAATTCATCGATAAAATCCAGTGGTAATTGAATTGAAAACTAATTAGTTTTTTCATATATCTATGTAAAACATGTAAGAATTTATATTCATTCAGAAAACATTACTTTTCAAGAAAAAAATCTTTTGTGTTTTAAAATTAGCGATATATTGCTATTTTTTTTTAAATTTAAGAAGAAAAAAAAAAAAATCTGTAATTTTACAAATACTACTACTATAAGGAGAACGGCAATAGTTACATAAGTTTTTTATTGTTATAACTTTATGTATAGATATTTAAAAATATATATGAAAGGGAAGGAAGCTAACGTTTTTAGTTTAAACACTAACAACTCAAAAAAAATTTATCAAAAAAGATTTGTAGACTCGTTTTACAGTTAAGTACCGAATTACAATAGCATGTTAAAACTACTATACATTTTTCATAAAAATATTTATTTTGTATTAACGCGTGTATGTGTGTATATACACGCACGCATATATATATAGCGAATAATGCAAATCCTAAAAACCATCACCACAAAGTTTGACTATCGATCAAGTCAATTACTTAATTTGTTACAATCACCACAACGTCTCCTTACTTATGTAAGCAGCGATAGCAACACATGCCATTAATGGATTTGAAACCACATTAACGCTGCCCTGTATGAATTACTATGAATAGGATAATTGAATAAAATAGGAAAACAGAATTAGTTGAACCATTGAACTATGAATAGAGTAACTGAATGGAATAGGGAAATTGAGTACGGTTGAACCATTGAACTTAAAAGGCAATTAATTTAATTTAAAAGTATCGCAAATAAATTAATTTTAAAGGAAAACCTATTTTGGTCTTTAACATTAAGAAATTAATTTTTTTCAAGTTTCTAAGTGTAAAGTTATTATGTATTTTGCAACTTAATTCGAATTTAAAATTCTTTTTTGAAAATAACCAATAACAAAATTTTTAATTGAATTTTGCATGTAAACTCTTAAATATTATGCCTGTTTAATAAAAACGGCTTTAAAAACAATTCATATATCTGTGTAAAGAAGAATGTAATTTATGTATGTGTGCAAGAAGTTTGAAAAAAGATAGCATTTTAATTTCTTTGAATTTAAACGTAACGTAGTTAAAAAACGTCTCTTTTAAAATTTTTGTGTGTTAAAAAGTGTGTTATTTATGTATATGTGTAAGAAATTTGAATAGGTTAACATTTTAATTTTGAAACGTAACTTAACAAAAAAAAAAAAAAAACGTCTTTTCTCTGAGTCTACACAAATGTATCTTTCATCCTAGACTTTATGTGAATAACAATTGTCTTTCTGGTGCAAAGACAATAATAATAATAATAGTATTAATAAATAATTATAAAATATTTCTCATAAAAGAATTACAGAAAACCTTTCATAAAAGTTATTTCTCCAAAATAAATTGTGAGATACAATGAAAATCTTGTTTAAGATAATATTGTATAACATGTAGTCATCTTCTAATAAATCTAATTAACTTTTTAACATAATTTATATATTTGAATTTTGGACTTGGCAATGCATAAAGATAATCAATGCATAAGGATAAACAATCCATACAGATTTTCTATATATCGTTAACTACAAACAATGACAATCTATAGATCAATAACTAAAATGTAGATGGCAGCACATGTATCATATAACAGCAACTGTTACATAACCTGATGTCGAATACTCTCATCAGATGGCAGCAGCGATACCATCTGGCGTCTTGATGCGTGAGGCGTGCTTAGGGTGTTGTCCCAGTGCGTTTTTAATGATAGGGCAACCTCTGCAGGGGTGGTCCATTCACGTTTGCTATTAGCATTCCACCATCCCCTTCGGTCATTGTGTTGGAGGGTCCCTGATCCGTCACACCATTCGACCTTCTACTTTTTGTTAATACATTTTTCTTTTTTTTTTTCTTTCTATTTTATACTAATGGTTGCTGTTTTCTTTCTGGGTTTCTTTTGCCATTGAAAGGAAATAACGATAATAAAAATATGGAAGGGAAGATTTAGGAGTTAATAATATTTTTTAACGGCCTCAAAGACTGTGTCAGTGGGAAGTGTGGGCTTTACCAGAATATTGTTTTTCGCTTTGAATAGCTTTTATTTAAGAGGTGAAGTGAAATGGAATAGAATTTAATGGGTTTAAAAAAAAAAAAAGGATACAGCATGTGATGTATATGAAAAAGGAAGATTGTAACTTTTCTTTTTTTTTTTTTTTTTTTTATTTCTTAATAATAGATATTACTGAAATCTTTCAAGCATCTAAGTGAATACTATAACAAAAATATAAGATTGCAAATGTCGCATGAATGTCGCTGTGAATAAGTCCCATTTTTTGTTTTTTGGAAATATATCTGAAAAATACATTGCCTCTTAAACTGATATTTAAAATAGAAAAATTCCTTTCTTGAAAAATTCTCTTTTGTGTCTTTTTTTTCCCCTTACTTTTGAGAAAACAAATATCTGCTAAATTTTTTCTGAATTCTGACGTCAGATTGTGAACAAATTTTACAGAGAATAGCTATATAATTCAATAGAGAACAATTTATTGTATAATTTAGCAGAGAATAAATTTATACAGAATTAAGTGATTTAATAACAATTTATTTATAAACTTTCGAATTTCAAAAAAAAAAAAAAAAAAAAAAAATTAAACGGAAATATCCTTCTATGGTTAGATTGAATGTTTATAGGAAAAGAAAATCTGTCACGTACATTGTTTTATAATGGATAAATAAGAGTAATCAGTTGTAATGTTTTGTACTAAAAACATTTACAACAAAACGAATAAAACATATGTCGGTTCTAGAGAAAGAGTATCCTGTACTTTTTTGTACCACAGAGACATTGTTATACATACATATATTTTCATTATAAAACAATGCATACTGTAAGAATAATCAGTTGTATATATTTTTAGGATAAAATATTATAACAAACTAATAAAACATATGCCGGGCTATGTTTTTAGGAAAAACAATACAAGAAAAAGATAAAACTTATGTTCTAGTAGGTTCTAGGGAAAGAGTATCCTGTAGATTTTGTATCACAGAGACATTGTTATATATGCATACAGTACAATAGAGTACAGTACATTGCTTTATAATGGAAATATAAGATTAATCAGTTATAATGTTTTAACCTAAAAGCATATACAACAAAAGAAATAAAACTGATGTCGGTTCTAGAGAAAGAGTATCATGTAGTTTTTGTAGCTCAGAGACATTGTTATGCATACATGCACTATACATTGTTTTATAACGGAAATATAAAAATAATCAGTTATAATGTTTTATCCTAAAAACATTTACAACAAACGAATACAACTGATGTCGGATCTAGAGAAAGAATACCCTGTATTTTTGCATCACAGAGACAAAATAAATAAATCATTATGGCATTTCACTTAGTAAAATCATCTCTATAATAACCATTAATCAAGGTGGTTCCGAGAAACATCTTTGACAAAGAAAATAAATCATCAATCTTCAGTACAATTACTACAGTTTTACATTATACTGCATTTAAATTGATAAACTTTTCTTATTCGCAATAATATAACATATAAAAGATAATTTTGATACGTTCACATGTAAGATATAAAGGATATATAATATATCGATATATTATATATAATTACTGAAAAACATTTATAAAAGATATTTTTTCAAAATAAATTGTGAGATACAATCTATCAATGTGAGATATATAACATATTATTATAGCCATAATATACCATAATATATAACATATCCTTATAACCATATCATTATATTCATATAACATACCAGATATCTATATTTTTTTACGTGTTATATTTCTGACTCGTACAAAGAAGCATTTGTCTAATTAAGGCTTTCGTTTTCATTGCTTGGTTTCTGATGTAGTATACTTGACAGAGTCATTGATACACAATATATGTAGCATATTCAGCATTAACCAGGGTACGTCAGCATAACTGTTGCAAATCACTGTATCTGCTACTCTTATACATCAGGAGATGCTTCCATAATAAAAGTTGTCAAAAAATTAGCTAATTCATGCGCCAAATGCTTATACGCCCATGATGAAAAATAATGAGAAATACTTTTACCTTCGTTAATACTCATGTGTTTTTGTAATAGATAGAAAATTACGAAATAGAAATATCACATTTCTTAAAAAGCCGAGCAAAAATAAATATATTCGAATTGTTCTCAAATTTCTAATTACCATTCTAAAAGGAAAATTTCAGCCTTCAGAATGAGTTCGTAAATTGATAAGCTTTGTGACCTTCCTTGGACTAAGTATGTGACAGATATTCGAGTCAATTAATGAATAAAACAACAGAAGGTGACCTCTTTAGTGCGTCTAATTGCTTGTTAGGAAAGAAAATTGCTTGTTAGAAAGGCTTTTCTTTTTAACGGAAAAGAAATATGAAGTTGAAAAATAAGCTGTTTTGTGAGAAAGTAATCGCTTTTTTAATTTTCAGAAGTCTTTAAGTAGTCTTGTTAGTAATTTATGCTAAGATAAATTTTCAAGCTTTTAGAGCTTTTTATTTAAACTTATAAAACTATTTCGTCACAGAGATAAAAAAATTTTTTAATTGCATGCGATGTTTTTAATTATTTTATTTTCACCTTTATATTTAAATTTTTTAACATTTTAATTGCTTGTTATAAAATAGACCACTTATCACTGAATATTACAGATATCAAAATTAATAAGGATGTAATTTACAGCTTTGAAAGTTGTTGTTACCTGTTTTTCTTTATATCTGAAAAATGAAATAAAAGTTTGAATTCTTTAAAAGTTTACTTATATAGCAATAAAGTTATTGTAAATGTTTTTTATTAAAATACTTTTTGCTATGTATATATTTATTTAAAATTAATTTATAATAAAAATTAGGATTGAGAAAGTTTTTTTCTATTATTTTCCTCCTTTTATTTTTTACACTATTCAGAATTAATATTATCGTATATTTTTTCGGTTTAATAAGTGTATAAAAGCAATACACACATTATGTAGATGTTTACAAACAATATATAAACTATTTTTGAATTAATACGTAACGACTAACATTCAAATTATATTCTTTTCTTTATATATAGAACATAAATCAATATATTTATGTGTTTTAGAGAACAGAAAATAAAGGATAGTGTTCAAATTCTTTGTGAAGTTAAAAATAACTCGAGCATGTTGTCAATGTACAAAATCCTTGAGGAGTATTTTAAAATATAGTATCGAAATTTTTATAATTAAAAAAAAAAAAAATACTAACAAATTATAAAATTAATGATGCAAAAAATGTTTTAAATGTTATATGTAGGAACTGGTTTCAAAACCTGCATGCTAAAATAGGTTAGAGTAATTTTTTCGAAAAGTATTAAACTTTTTTTTTAAAAGTTTTTTTTTTTTTTATTAAAGGATATCTTAATATGTATTATCTAATTAAATAAATAATGAAAAAATTTTTAACAGCTGTACAAAAATCAAAACATCGAAAAATATGGCGAAATACTTATATTCACTTTTATATAACGTTCTATTTCGTGTCCTTTTTTTTTTTTTTCCTAAGAAATGAGAAGATATCTGTGGTTTAGTAATTCCACCCTTGTCATTCATCTGGCAAAAATCAGATTTCACATTTACACGACTTTTCCTTCTAACATAAACTTTTGATAACATCTATGGGCATTATACTTTCTGGAATATTATTCTTGAATATCCTGTTTTGGAAATTTTATGGCAGCTGGATTTCACATGATACACTGCATATAAATATTAAGCACCTGCTTCAAAGCGATCTTTTGTGCAATATGTCCGTTGGACTTAAGATAAAAGGAGGCATTAATATAAACATTTAATCTACACGAGTTTAATTACAATAAAAAATTGTAATTAAACTCATGTTGGTCCACGATTTTTGGTTTTTAACAAGAAGTGCATCGTGAAACATTTTACTTTCACAAGAAAGATCATTTACATCAATATTTTTTTCTTTATAAAACCTATTCCAAGTATAGTCATATAAATTTATATAATTAACAAAGTTGTACATGTACATAGCTGATAGGTGACTATTTTTGTACTTCATTACAATTGACATTACATCAATACATTCAGCCTGAATTTACAAATCAGACATTTTAACTGAATGCTTTTAAATTTTAATATAATAAGATTACTTTCCTTTTCAAATACACCTGCCTTAAATAACAGTATAAATTAAAAATTCTATCATGCATGTCTCCTCCGAATTTCCATAATGATTGATAAACATTGAATATTAGTACAACTATTTCTTTTTCGAGATTTAATTTCGTTAAAAAATATACATGTTTGTGTTTATATTTTTAAGAAAATTCATTAAAGTTAATCTCATAAAATCTTAAAAAAGTTAAACAAGAATAATTGAAGAAAAATTAACAATAAAATTTAAATTCAATAAAACATGACTATAATAAACATCTCAAAAATTTTAAGCTGTGCAATTTTTTTGAGTAACTTACACAATATAGAACCGTAGTGAATGAATGATTGTTTATTGAATAGAATATTTGTAGAGGCAAAAATTTCGGGTCATTTCTTACAAATAAAATCATGTATGTTGTTGTTATCTATATTTTTTGTAGGAAATGTATGTATTAGTATATTAGTTTTATAGCTAGTTGTATAGTTACGGATATTCTTTTGTAAGATTAAATTTGTCCACAGAAAGACAATATTTCAAATTTATAATAAGTGCTAACTATATATATTATTTTCTTTAGCGTTCTTGTGTATTTATTAAATACATTACTAGAAATTAGATAACACGTTTCTTTAAACAAACCATATAGATATGATTCCCGACAAACATCCATAATAGTTTATTTCATCTATGATTGTTTTAAATTAATCTTACTGAAAAAGAAAAAAAAAAAAATCGATTAACTGTAGATAATCAACTGAATCCAAAATGAAAACACCAGCATGTTTTAATTTTAGCAATCCAATATTAACACCATTTCCAACAACAGTAATTAGGTAACACATCTACATTAACAAATAAATATATGCAATACCACTCTACTTTTTGGTTGCAGTTAAATTTAAGATGAATGTTATTTATCGAACAAAAATGATCATGTGGATGCTAAAATACTTCAGATCATCTCTTATATGAACCTAAAAACAACCCTCCATCCCCCTCAAATGCTTTTTAAACAACCACATCCATTTTTTCAACAGAATACCTAAAAATAAATCATCTACAATCACCTTCTTATAAAAAAATTTATGGCTCAATCTTTTTATAAAACCAAAATCCACCCCATACGGCATATACACAGTCGAGATCCTGTGCTTCTATTTTTCATAGGAAACAAAATTGCAGGGAGGGAGGGATGAGAAAAAAAAAGAAGAAGAAAAAAAGTCTTTCAACCTCTCTATTTAGTCAATAGCAAATGACGTGAAGAATAAGCACCAAAACAAACAGGAGAGGAAATGAAAAAGCATCTCTTGTCACAACTACACCTCTCCTGAGCACTTATTTCTGGGGTTGCTGTCCACCCCCTTTAGCAGCCAATCAGTTATTCGCAAGGTATCATCGACCCTTCTCTCCAAGAACTATATTCCTCCGCTGAGACACATACGAATAGCAGGAGAGGCATTAGCTGCCGGTGAGAAATTCGGTGCTAATGAGGTGTGAGATATTAGCCGGGACTCTTCGTATGACGCAGATTTGTGTCCGACAGTCCATTAGCTGCACTTAAGTCAACCCCTAAATGCGCGTGCATATGAACGGAGAAAAGCGGTTGTCATTAGCATCAGCACGGCAGGCAGTTTGGATCAACTCGAAAGAAAATTTGTGCTGATGTTAGCCGTTTACCGAGTGGTAGGGTGTAAAGTGAAAAACCTTTATCGCAAACGACCACTCAACGACAAAGCATTATACTGATAAATACCACTAAATAAAGCTCTATGATCTTAACCAGTAACGAAACTTTGACTAACAGTTTTCCAGATTAAGTTAAGTAAAGATTTTGGTGGCAGTGATTAAGATTCATGGCGTGATATATCAAAATTGATCACGTTGCGTCGTTTAACGAAAGGACAACCAACTCGGTTTATGGTTCAATTTCTACAATTTGAAAACTAGAAGTTATTGATTAGGATATTGAACAATAAAATAATAATTTGCTATAAAACATTTGAATAAGTGATACTTTTCGTTTTTTTTTAGATTCACAACATACATTTTTTTCCTTGATCCTGTTCCAATATTTTAATTTCAATATGTCCTGATTCTTATCTATTTAAGTTCTTTTTGCATAATTCTTCTATATTTCTGTTTTCTTGATGTGATCTATTGTATTTTTACTGTATTCTCATGGTTTTATGGATCTGTGTATGACATAAAAATAAGTGTCTCTGTTTTGCCAGCTGCATTAGAAATAAACATACATTTTTTTACAATTATCATGCCATTATTCACAAAAGTTTTATTTAATAAGTCATGAATGTATTAACAAAAATAGTAACTGATCTAAACTCTTATAATCAATTACGAGCATGGAAGTCTCACTAAGATACTGTGTTGTTTATCATCTTCAAAGAGTTTTGACTCAAAAATCCAAATTCCATGTTTTTTACTGCAATCCCTTTGAATAATCACAATGAACATCCAATATTAAAAATAAAAACAAAGTTTATCAAACCATTTTGGTATAAAATTTATATGGAACAGAAATTGAGAAGGAAACCTTATACAGAGATAGCGGATTGAAAATTCAGAAAAATGTTTTTTTTTTTATACAGAAATTAATATTTTTGTATGGATGAAATTCAAGTCTTTTGTAGAATTCATCCATGTAAAATATCAGTAAAGGATGTGTTCATTTGAATAAGAAATAATAAAAATTCAGAAAATGTAATATTTTTTTTTTTTTTTACTAACTAAATAAATTTGAAATTAATATTTTTGTATAAAGAGACAGATGAAATTCAAGTCTTTTGTAGAATTCATCCATGTAAAATATCAGTAAATGGCTTGTTCATTTGAATATACAGATTGCTTAAGAGTATTTTGGATTGAATTCAGATGATAATATTAATCCATTTTAGAAAGAAAATAACAATATCGGTCTAATTAATAATCTAAAATCCCATTTCTAAATAAATTTGAATAAAAATATTTTTGAATTGATTGGGGGAAACGTTTTGTAGTACAGAGAGACAGTGGATTGAAAAATTCAGAGAAATTGTTTTTTTTTTTTAATCCAGAAATTGAATTTTGCATATAAAATTCAAGTCTTTTGTAGAATTCATCCATGTAAAATATCAGTAAACGTCTTGTTCACTAGAATAAGAAATAAAAAGCAGATTGTGGAAGAGTATTTGGGATTGAATTCTGATAGTAATATTAATCCATTTTAGAAAGAAAATAACAATATGGGTCTAACGAAAACCCTAAAAACTCATTTCTTTATCCGTACAATTCATCCGTGTAAAATATCAGTAAACGGCTTGTTCACTTTCATATGAAATAAAAAGCAGATTGTAGAAAAAGATTTCAATTGATATTCTGATAATAATTTGTTCCTTTTTAGAAAGAATTAATATTATTATCAATCTAAAAACTCATTTCTAAACAAATTTGAAGGAAAATAATTCATTTCTAATAAGTTTTAAAGTGAAATTTTTAAATAATTAAAAATAAAGGGATCTATAATCACTAAGAGATCACTTCACCTCCCTTCATTAAACAAATTTTAAAAAAATATTTCTTTATTAAATTTAAATAATATGCATTTAAAACCTTGATTCCTATACAATAATATGCAATTACATTCATAGCTTTACTTTCCACAACACTTTACTTGAATTGCATGCAACGAACACAACTAAAGACTACTTCCCAATATCTTAATATCGATTCAAACGATAAATCTGCCACCTCACTTCACTTCACTTTGCGTCAGTTTCGAACGAACAGGGAACTTTTTAATTTCCCTGACAGGAGCACTAGATTTTGGCCTTTTCCTTCCCTACCAACAACTGCTCTTCAGCCAACGAGCATAACACCCCATAAATCGTTCGAAGCAAAATTCTTTTTACTTAACATTCCGGCAACAGCTGCTGCTGCATTATGGCTAGCTGCCCGGATAGTTAGCCGGACTTGCGTGGCAAATGTTGCGTGATCAGTCCACCGTATGACAACCGATTCACGGGGTTGTTAAAGAAATGTCCACTGCCAGACGATCAGGACGGAAATTAATTTTTTTCCACTTCCACACACTGCATTCGTCAGCGGCAATTAATTGGAACCCAGCACCAGTATTCAGTGTTGAACCCATTTGAAAATACGTGTACATAGTAGAATATAGGGAGTTTGTTTATTGTTGTCAGAGATGATGTTAAATGAAAATAATGACTTGATGTTGGTCTTAAATCTGTAAATGTAAACAGAAAAATTTTAATTTAAAATGCCTGTTCTTGTTGACCGACAGTAATTCCAATTATAATAATCGAAGTGAAAGATTTCTTGTATGGATTACTTACGTCCTGTTACTCATCTAGTAAAATATATTCATATGATGTGTTGAATTAAAGTAATGCATGATCTTTGAAAGATCAGATTTAAAATTTAACAGTAGCTTCATTGTAATGGATTAATATAATTGTATGGATTATGATTGTAATGTATTATTGCTTCAAAAGATCTCTACTCTCCGAAATTTTTAATGTAATTCTATTACAATAAATGTAGTAGATATTAATTAAACTAGTTTTTAAGAGAAAGTATTTTAAAACCGTGTTCTTTATTTAATTATTCCTTTTTTATATTATTAATAATGCTATTTTTTTATTTCAGACATTTCTTTTAAGTGATATAAAGACGTATATTTTTGAGAAGATAATGAAGACAATGTTGCAGAATAGTGGTGTTTTTGATGAAACCTGTCACTTTGACTTGAGTTTATTTGTTATTAGACAGGTAAATATAAGCATCTAGAAACTAATATGAAGAGTTGCTACATTGCATCTTAATTGTAGCACCTCAATTTGGAACGAACACACCAAATTGAGGATTTACATCCTCTTCTCTTTCTCGACCTAGATCTTTGTTGATCCAATTTGATTTGATTTATCACTCTAGGATCCTTTTTCGCGCACTTTAGGCTAATTAGACCATGACTTATACCATTCTGAACAAAAACCCATGCCATCGCCAGCATTCGAGCTTGAAACCTGTGGTACCAAAGGCCAGAGGGCCAATTGGCCCCCAGACGTCCTTAGATGAAGGAATTTCCGGAGTAATTCCGCACATAAACAAGGAATGCCATAGGATTTTTTTAAATAACTGTACTTTTTTTAAAAAAAAAACGAATTCAATCATAGATAAAATAGCTCGCTTTTTTAACAAACCTTTCTAGACATTCCACAATTTAAAATAACGAAATTCATCTTTATCTTACTAAAAATTTGAATTATCTTTATATAATTATTTCAGATGTGTAATAGAAATTTATTCTGGTCTAATAATGCGCGAATGCTTAATTATAAATTATTTTAGAAAATTAATAAATCTATTTTCGATGAATTAATTTTTTAGTATGGTGCATAATTAACGTCATAATAACCTTTGAATTTACCAATACTAGTATATTAATTCATTTATTAAAACCACATAATATTCTACTGAGAGATCCAATTGATGTAATTCTGGCGTAACATCAAAGTTTAAAATTTACATGTCGCTTAACGCTTGATCAACCCCAACATTAGTAATCCATCAACAAGTTTGACCATTCACTAACTGCTAGTTCCGAACCGGAATGCAGCAACACGGTCCAGTTCGATCCACCTCTATACGCAGAAACTCCGGTGACTCAATACAGATTTCATAAGGCATGTGATTCAGTCATTATGCAATGTTCTGTATCAGTATGTGTACCCATGTATTTCGGAAGCGAGCAGTATTCCAGGAACCCGTTTGTATGGGCAAGGGAAAGGGTAATCGCCCCCTTGAGATCAAAGGGGGCTGAGGCAAGGAATGAGCTAATCTGACGAAACGAAGCGTGAAAAAGATATGCCGGGGCTCGGGCACAGCCCTATCTCTCCTGATTATCTTGAGCCATGTACTGCATCAGGACCGTGCACGAAAGTATTCATTACGTGTTGCTAAGCTGGCAGTCCACCTCGCCCGGTTTCATTAAAACGTAAAATCATTTGTCACCAGAGTTCCAGATTAGGCACCGGGAGGGTTGATGTCGCGGTATTGTGGGTGGATTATGTTGTGCTACACAGTAGGAATAAATTGGGTGCATTTGATTTAATTTGAAAGAAAAAAAGAAACCAAAGAAAATGAATTAAAAAATCTATCTAATTTTAAAATCTTAAGTTCTAATGTTCCATTTTTTTTTTTTTCTCGTGTAACTATAAATTCTAAAAGTATTTTTTTTAATGTGTCTTGCTGTAAAATTACAAGTATTTCATGTATAATTTTATAATCAAGATAGTAATTTTATTAAATTCTTCTTTAATGTGTCTTGCTCTAAAATTACAAGTATTTCATCTAGAATAATAGATGTTTTCAATTTTGAAATTCTAAATTGTTAAAATTAGTTTTAAAAAACTATTACACAAATTGCAGAGCACACACAAAAAAAAAGGAAATATATTTGTTATTTTTTCATGCAATTTTTGCACTTTTAAATGACAATCAAGCATTTGTATAGATAATAAATTACCTAAATGATCGTGCAGATAAAAAAATTTATATTGCATGAAATAAGATATAAGCCAAATATTAAATAATTTTTATAACTGTTGAAATCTAACTTAAATATTTGAACAAAATCCAAATAAAATTTAATTTGCTAAAGGAATTGAAATTTTTAATCAAAATTTAAAAAAAAGTTAATTTAAAATGTTTTTTTTAAGAATATAATAATATAATCTAACGTGCCAATAATTTTCTTGGTTCATTTTTTAAAATGTGAAATTTACTTTTTAGAAAGAGATTTTGCAGAAAATATATAATGTTAAAAACTGTGTTACTATAACAAAGTTTTCTCATGTAACAATAAATCATTTTATCATTATTATTTGAGTATATATATTTATAAATTAGCAAATTAAAAATAAATTACCTTTTTTAAATACTTATACTTGATATATGGACAACCAATGATATATGTTGCAATATTAAATTAATTCTTAATTTTATGCAAAAATGGATTTTAAATACATATGTAAGGCAGAAAAAGTTTGCAATTAATATTAATTGTTTTTAATTTATTACTTTTTAAGAATGTGTGTCCTTTTTAGTTTGTAAAATTGAAATATAATTTGATTAGTTACTTAGAATTATATTTCTGTTTCCAATGAAATATAATCAATGAGTCATACTTTTTTTAAGTATGACCAAGTTTTTTTGTAACAAAAATGTAAGTTAATGGTATAAAATAGATGAAAATTTAATTTGCAAATAATGTCACCAAATTCTATTTGCGCATTAATTTGAGACATCATATTTTACAAAAAAACACATTGCCATTCATGAAATATTAAACTAATTTGGAATTATTAAATAATATTTGTATTAAAAAAATAAAGGAATTCCTTAATAAGCATTCTCATAAAGTTCACTTAAATTAGTACATCTGTTCCAAATTTTCATTAAAAACATATGATCCTATGAAACAGGAAATGTGTGTGCGATTGATCATTCCAAACGTCGTTATGGTACAACAAAAAAGATCTTCCATATTTCATACGCACAGCACACCCATCCTTTTATGTACCTTGATCATCTCCAAACCGCCTGTGTCATATCACACCACTCATCTGAGCCATCCAAACAAACAAGAGGCAAACCACACAGTGAAAACTTAGATGAAAGGAGACAACAGTTGACAAAACGGAATCCGTTACCAAGCGATTTTTTTTTTATTTAACTAACCCACGTGGAAGGGAGGAGGGGGGAGAGAAGGGGCCGAGAAGGAGAAATTAACCTATCACATATCATTCGACGCAGCCTTTATTATTCTTTTTTGGTGCTCGCGCATACTGTTTTGTTAAGAAGGCATATGTCATACAGACACCCATAGCAGATGACAGCTATCGAGCAGACGATGTTTTTCGCGAGAGGGGTGGAGATGACTTTCCCACGTGACTCTGGAAGTGTGGGCAAATATCCTTCACAATGTGCAGCTTTGTATTGTTCGAAACTGGTGTGGTTTTTTGTGTGTGGAAAAAGATTGGTTTCATGTTTTTTTTTTGTTCTGACAATGAGGAATGGAACGTTGGAAAAAATCTATTGAAGTTCACTAGCCTGGATAACTGAACTTCATAACGATGTATTGTGACATAGTTCTTCTTTCTTCTGAAAATGTATAGCAATGTACAAATCTAAAATTATTAGCAATGTAAACTGATGTTGAAAATTAAAAATTAGCTATTAAAATTGATTTATCTATATATTTCCTGTGTGCTTTATAAATAAACAATAAACCACTACTTGTGATAAATGACGTTGTTTTACACATTTAATGCTAATGATGTCATATTATAAACAATATGCATTTTAAACTGAATTGAAAAATATACTTGTATTTCAAATTTGTTATCAATATTAAAAAAACAGAATGACGAATAAAGGTAAAAGAAGATATTACCATAATATTTTCTCCTACCTTTATTCATATCTTCTATTTTTATCTTGTATTATTGACAACTTAACATAAAAATGGATCTGCATTTGATGTCTTGATAAAATTCAAATCATGAAATTGAAATCATGAATATTTAAATTATAAAAAAAAATATATATAAATACAACTATAGAACTACAAAAAATGAAATTGAATGTCAGTAAGCATTAAAAAAAGTTACCAAATCAAAACTATGGGATGATTTTTAAAAAATGAAATCAATAAACCATGTCACAGTTTTAAATTATATTTTTCATTTTTTTTAAATTATGTTTCTTTTTAATGGTAAATTAATTAAAATAATTTTAAATTGTGATTATTAAATTGTACAATCGAAAAATTTATTATTTAATAGAATTTTGGAAGAAATATTTTTTTCAGGCAATAAAAACTAATTTTGAATATACATTTTTCAGTGACCTTCTTCTATTTTTCCTTTACTTATTTCATCCGCATTGTTATATAAAATAGTGAATATTTTTCGTGCTGTAAAAGTAATTTATTCATCCGCTGTATCATAAAGTTCTTCAGCCCATGTATGATAACAATAATTTTCTAAACACAAACACAACTTATCAGACTTTTTTTATTTGTTTTTCGACATACAGTAAAACAAGATGAAATCGAATTTATTTCATGTTTCCTCTTACTATAGTGAAAAAAAAAAAAAAAAAAAAGAAGAAATAAAAACGTGAACTTTGTTTTCGGTTGGCTGCATTTCAATCTTGTTTTCAATTCAGTAGAAAAGCGAACAAAGCCAACGGGAACTCCCAGATCTTGGAATTTTATAACTGCATCAGAAGTTCAGTACACGCCCAATCCCTCGTATTATACCCCGATTAGCATGAAATGTGACTCAAACAACTGCTCTTGGCACACGATGAGCCTTCTTTTATTTCCGCCACCAAAAAAAGTTCTATTCTTCTTTTTTTCCTGATTTGGAACGTTCCGCCATGTTCTTTTTTTTGTTGTTCCGGCAGAACACAGCTAAAAAAAATGTCGTCCATAACGGACATAATGGTTGAACGAACACTACGATTTCTATCCAGTTCTGGACGAACAAGGCTCCTTTTAAATGCAAAATATTTCGAGGAAAAGTTCCACGAATCATCGCGGAACCGGGATTCGCTCGTGATCCGGAGCGAATGCTTCAAGCAGAAGGTCGCATTTCCTTCGCAATTTATGTGCTGGATTCTCTTTTCCTCTTGCTGGTTGCTTTAGTATATTCTCCGGTACATCCGGCATAGTTGAATCGAGATTTGTGGAAGTAGCCATTGTGAATGGTATAGCAGAATAAGAGATGTTACCATGTTACGTCCCAGAATAAGAGATTTAACGATTTTAGAGATAGTTCTGTATAATTTAAATTTTGCAGAACTATCTGTAAAGTCGTTATATTAAATCTTAAATTTAAATTTAAATTAAAATATTAGCCACAAATTAATAGATTTATTTTAAAAATTTAAATTAAACTTGTAATTTTACAGATGTTTTAAAAGATGGTATAAAATTATTATTATTTTTTTTTTCAATTTCAGATCAAAATCTAATCTTTCATTTAATTTGCGAATTAGACTAAGAGATAAAAATTATGAAAGAAATAATTGGTTTAAAGAAATTAAATTTCGTAATAATGATAAGAAATTTAATTTCAAATTTTAAAATATGATAATATAAGCTGGTTGCTTTATATTCGCCGGTACCTCCGAAGTTGGATCGAGATTTGTGGAAGTAGCCATTGTGAATGGTATACGTCCCAGAATAAAAGATTTAACGATTTTGCAGATAGCTCTGTAAAATTTAAATTGTACAGAACTATAAAATGTGAAAAATCGTTAAACGAAATCTGAAATTTAAATTTAAATTTTACAGATGTTTTAAAAATTAATATATTAAAATTTAATTTAAATTTTTGGAAGAAAAATTAACGAAATTAAATTTTTTTAAAATTAAATCTGTAATTTGCATATTTTGCAGATGTTTAAAATATCGTATAAAAAATTATTATTAATTTTTTTTTCAATTTGAGATCAAAATCTAATTTTTCATTTAATTTTGCTAATTAGATTAATATGAGACAAATTATGAAAAAATAATTAACGAAATTATATACCTGGAGTTGGATATATAATATGTATCTGTAAAATTTAACTTATACAGAACTATCTGTAAAAATCATTAAATTAAATCTGAAATTTAGATTTAAATCAAAATAATAGCCATAAATTAATAGATTTAATTAAAATTTTCAAATTTAATTTTAAAATTTTAATTCAATCTGTAATTTTGCATATTTTGCAGATGTTTGAAAAAAAATGGTATAATATTATTATTAATTTTTTTTTTTCAGTTTAAGATTACAAAATCTAATCTTTCATTTAATTTGAAAATTAGATTGATAGTTTGGTTTTGTTTAAACGGGCTAATGGCCAATTGGTTAGCGCTCTGGCCTTTGGTTTCAAGATCAAATCCTGGAGGTGGAATGGATGTTTGTTCAGTAATTCGGAATCCACGTTAAACTGAATCAGGTTTGGATTGGTTTGTCGTTCTACGGTCATCTTGTGCACACGAAGACTAAACAGACCAGGACCTACAGTTTAACGTGGATTCTGAATTACTAACAAACATCCATGCCACTGCCAGGATCAAACCTGAAACCTATGATACCAAAGGATAGAGCCCTAGCCAATTGACCATCAGGCTTTTAATATATAATTTAATGTAAAACATGCATATAAGTCATTTTACTCCAAACAAGTTTGCTGGTTGCAAAAATAAACAAAAGGAAAGGACCAAAATTTTTATTTTATGTACACGCACTGCTCATTTTTCAAAGTAGGCACATATTCATTTGCAAGCACTTTTGAAAACTTAAGACAATCGTTTTTGGATGCTATGTATAAATTTTTTTTTCTTCTAATGCAGATGGCAATCACTTAGACACTTGGTCTTGGATGCCTTAAGGCAAGCTCTGCACAAACGTTACTCACTTTGCATTACCCAGAGGGCGCGTGTAACTTGAAGATAAGCCACGGACGCGAAGTAACAATGCCCCCGCAACGCTCTACGATCATATTCGACCGGGACCTACGGTTTTAAGTGGATTCGAACCACTACAACATCCATGGCACCGCCGGGACTCGAACCCGAAACCTGTGGTACCGAGCTCCAGAGCGCTAGTCACTCGGCCATTCAGGCCCTCCTATGTATAAAATTCATCTAGGGATTTTCACCTAGTCTAACACGAATGATTTGAGGGTTTTATAATTGACCAAGTGTTGGAAGTAAGCTGTATCTTTAAGTGAAAACGTATGTGAACATGAATGCAAGACAGAGGGAAATTCTAATAGGAAATTCAGATCTTGAGGACATTATGGACAGTTGTACCATGAATATACCTTTCTATTACTCACTGTTGCAATAAATTAGATGGCACAAAATTTTCAATGATTTTTTTGCTTTGAAAACAGACGGGATTTTTGTGTTATAGCAGCACTGTATTCTCTGCAAATTGATCGCAATAGCAGTTTATCATGCGCTCGAAAGGGTGGTATCTGCTACTAAACAAACGGGATTAAACTACTGTTAGCATACAAAGTATATGAAGAATCGACATTTTGTTTCAAAATTCTCATTATATTTGAATCAAGTTTTTTTCCAACTACTGCGTTAGAGAAGTGTTGAATGAATATATTCTTTAAAAAACATATCTATTAATTTTATAAATACTATCTTTTAAAATTGTGTGAAAGAATTTTAACATTGAATATTTTAAATTTAATATGACGCATAATTTCTTCTTTAACCTCTTAGGAAAAAAAATAATTTTAGTTTTAATTTATAGTATTAGTTTTAGTTTTAATTTGTAGTATTAGTTTTAGTATAAATAATATTAGTTTTAAGAAAAAAAATAAATTGTTTAGTTGATTGCGTTTTATTCATTTTGCATGTTGATAATTCCTAACTTCGAAATAAGTATGAAAAAAATCCATCTAAAAACAACTGTAACCCATATGTTGGCATTGAGTATTTATAATAAATTGAGAATAAAAGATTTCATACATTCAGGACTTATTAGTTTGTCACAGTTCCTACCAATTTACCTTACATAACTTTTACTATAACATCTTAGAGGACTTTTTATACTTTTTTAAGATAATGATGCAATACAATATTATTTTATATACAATGCAATGCTATTATATATAATGAATTATTGTCAATTCTTACATAACTGAGTTCTGTGTTTTCATTGTACAATGTAATCCAAGAGAATATTTTTAATATTAAAAATTTTAAATGTACACATATATGTTTCTGAAACAGTTGAGGAAACCAGCATATCATTATTTGTTAAAAATATTTAACATAGCTTTGTTTTAAATAGTTAACTACAAATTTGTCTCTAACAATATTCTCAACATCCTGCAAGCTGTCTTATAATAAATTTAGTTATTGTGTATAATAAATTGAAAATGAAACGATTTCTTACATTTAGGGTTATTAGTTCGTTACAATTTCTACGAATATACCGTATTCGCCTTACATAACTTTTACTATAACATCATGGAATAATTTTAGTCCTTTTTCTTAGGATAATGACATATGAAATCCAATAATTTATTTACAATGCAATGCTATTACATACTATACAATGAAGTATTGTATATAATAGCATTGCACTGTATACAATACTTCATTGCCGGCTATGTCTGTTCTGACATTACCGATTTCTGATTTTTCATTGTTGTGGGATTTGCACAATGTAATCCAAGAGAATATTTTTAATATCAAAAATTCTAAATGTTCACATATATGTTTCTGAAACTGTTGAAGCAACCAGTATAGCATTATCTGTATAAAATATTTCTCAACTATTTAAAACAAATAAATCTAACTACAAACTTATCTCTAATAATATTTTCAACATCATGCAAGTTGTTTTAAAACTTACGATGACATTTACATCCCAAATATCTTTCACAATTTGTTTAAAAACACTAAACTAACATAATACTATTCCAAACCTTTATGTGTATTGAATAATAACAAAAAAGAATCATTCCATCTGCTACAAAGAATCGGGAGTCTGAGACACGGAAATGACTCGCTTCCGGTGAATGAGTTTATCTTGTAGAAATCGGAAAATTATACTCACGCCCAAATAAATACAACCCGTTTCCAATCAAGCGGTCCATTTTTCGTGCGATTTCCTCACCAGACTGTACAAAGCCCAATCTTCAAAGCTCTCGCTTCCTCAAATATTAAAAACTGTAGACGGATCTTCAGTTTAAACCCAATCTTGTTAGTAACAGACACTCTTCCAGCAGGGTAGGATCCAATAATGCACTTGTGCATTTGCTGATCGCTTTGCTGATTGATATGTACAACTATTTGTAAGAATTCTATTTAATTTAAAAAACAAGTAACATAAAAAAATTTAAGTCAATTCCTACTTAGGTCAACAAAGAAAAATTTTATTTTAGTTACTTTTTTTTCCCTTTTGTTTCCTCCTTGACTCAGACTAGAACCCAGAATGAAAAAAGAATCTGAAAAAGAAATGTTTTCCAGCGATCTACACGCTTCGCCACTGACGGTATTTATTCTTAAATTTATATCCTCCTCTTAAATTTATTTTTCCTCGCCTATAAAACTAAAATTATTTAATTAAATTTAATTAATTAATATTTGAAAAACTGTATTAACATCCAGTGGTATCCACTACAAGTTTAAAAAATGTATTTTGAACTTGAGTGGATGAATAAAAAGTATCTTATGAACGATTGAAAATTTGAACAAGATATATATAGGGAGAGTGTGAGCTAATAGCAGGAATTGAATAAATGAATCCTACACGTTTTATTTTTAAATTCCTTTGACTTAGCTTTCTTAAATTTGTTTTAATATAATTTAGTTTGAATTTCATACTAATCCTATAATATTTCATTCAAACTTCTTATTTGCTAATTTCTTAACTGCATTCTATTCACAAGTTATGTGAGATTGGTTTGGTTGGATTTCACTGTTTCATATTACATACTGAATTTATGAAATCTTTTAATTTATTATTATTGTTTTCAATTGGTTGGTATTATGATTTGAGATGATTCGTCCATGGGATCAAAGATTTCAGGGATTTGGTTTGTCACTCTACGGTCATTTTGTCCACACTTTAGAGTAAACAGACCAGGACCTACACTCTAACGTGGATTCCGAACCACTAACAATCATCCATGCTATCGCCAAGATTCGAATCTGAAGCCTGTGGATATGTGAGATGGGAAAATAGTTTTCGATTTTAAAAGTCGTACGAAAAGGAATTTCTATGTTATAATTTTTTTTGTATTGGTTTAAGTTAATATGTTTTACTTATAAATCGTTTAATATGTTTAGCCAAGAATATCAGAGTTACCAGTATTTCAGTATCAGGTGTTCTGTTTAAACAATAAATTAAATTTTATACAGAAAATTTTCAAATCTTTAACAAATTTTTTTTTAAGGAAAGACGCACTTATAAAAGAATATGTACACTCTCAATAATGAAACTGCAGAATAATTTCTTTACAAATGCATATTATTTCCTTTTTTGAAACATGCTTCAGGATTTGGAAATATTTTAATGAACTCGCTAGATTAAATTTTATCTTATTTAATCATACAAAGCTTTTTTCTACAGAAATATAATTTCTAATGGGGAATTGGATAGCTTGGTGGACTCACTTATAAACTCGTGTACTACAATAAGTTTAGCGTGTGTAATTTATGTGGTTATTTAGTGTATGTTATGTGAGTTTATGCGACTATTTAGTGTATGTGATTTATTTGATGTTTTTTTTTTCACTGAAAATTTTAAGAAAAGTCTATAACAGTCTAACAACATGGATAATAACAACTTAATGAATTTGGACTTCTATAATTTGAAATTTATTTTGAATTCGTCATTTCTTGTTATTGTATATTCAGTAAAATTTGACATGTAATTTCATAGATTCCTAAAGAATAATTTCTGTAAAATTTGAACTCAAATCTGATTAAAATTTGACAACAATCCATTTTAGATAATTTTCTTAATAAGCGAATAATTTTGGACATATGTGCATGGCAAAGAATTTTTGGTGAATTTTGAATTGGTGCAGGGGCTGAGATGAAACATGGCAAAGCTTCAATTGGTATACCACCCCCAGCAAATTCATCAGGTACTATCGGCGCTACATTAGGTATGTATGTATGTATGTGGGGCCAGGGGCTAAACGCACGGTGTGTACAGAGCCCCAAAGACGGGGCTTATCGGAGCATACAATCTTTTCATGCCAGGGCGGCGAATTGCAAGTTCGTTTCTATTCATGGCGATCGGCCGCCCGGTGAATGCCTTTGCCTTTGATCCCTTCCCTTGCGAGGGCATATTTGCAGTTTATCGAAGAGTTAAGTCGTCCCTGCCTAGACTGTCGGCTGCGTATTTGTCTTAGGGGGTAGGGGGGGAGGTGAAGGTTTTTATTTGGCAGCGGAGAGAATAATTTGGGGTGCAAGAACAGCTTTCTGCAAAGGTGGGAATTGTCCTTAATTTTTTTTTTTCCTTCTTTTCTGCAGAGTGGGCGCGAAAAATTTACTGTCCTGGACTGATCATGAGGAATTTCGAATTAAAGACATTTAGATAAATAGTTTATTTAAGAAATTCCGTTAATTAATTCCTCATTTGATTTATTCGTGATGATTTATTATTAAAACATTACAAGGATTAATGAAATGTTTCTGGCCCTCGGTGCTACAGGTTTCGGGTTCAGTCCCCGTCTGTCCCGTGATTGTTTGTAATCGTTCGGAATCCACTTTTAACCTAGGTCCCAGTCTAATATAACTGTAGAGCGTTTGACAGCCCTACACCGTATTAAAAAGAAGAAAACATCTCCTGTCTCGAAATCTGCCAGTAGACAGACTGTCTATGAGGCTGTTGCGCTAAGGAAGAAGAAGAATAAAAGTTATATTTGCTTATTTGAACTATTAAGTTTGTGTTAGTTTAATATGAATATTTATAACTATAATGTTGACTTTTAGTTGATTAGATTAATAGGTTTTGTTTTTAATCAAGTAGTATTGTTGCGCCAATGAAAAAGAAGATTGGTTGTCGTTGGTTTGATTTGGTTTGTCGTTCTACGGTCATTTGTGCACACGAGGGCTGAACAGATCGGGACCTACAGTTTAAAGTGGACGCCGAACCACTAACAAATATCCATGCCACCGCCAGGATTCGAACCTGAACCCTGTGATATCAAAGGCCAGAGCCACTTGGCCACCTAGCCGCAAAAGAAGAATGAAATGTTGGTAAATTATTTATAATTATTTTTCCGGAATGCACTTACCTTCCCCCACCCACCCCCAAGATTGTCAGTGGTAAACTAATAAAATTTTTAAATGATGAAATAAATAAATAAATGATGAAATTTGTAATCATGAAAGTAGTCGACTGAGTTTCTTCGCCTATTTTATCTGTACCATTAGATTGATGCAAGAATACGTTTTTAAATTCAATTCTCTAAGCGTTAGACCTCTATTGACAAAATCTATTTTGTGGGACAAACAAATATATAAAAAGTGTCTAGACAAGCTTCATTTGTTACATCGCCAAACGTTAGCAAACTCAAGGACGTGATAACGCGTTTTTAGCTGAAGAAAAATGTCATTATGCTACTCAGAACAAGATATTTACAGTTTGCTGAAGCTATTTGAGCTTTATTCTGATGAATTTTGTAGTGAGTAAAAAAACTCACTTCAATAAAATATGTTCTGTATTATTTTTAAACATTCTATTCATTAGTTCATCATATTCTTCAAATAGTTTTCTAGATAGATATTGATTCTTTTTATATAAAAAAATTTAATCATGGTCTGAAATATCTTATAAGAAAAAAAATACCACGTTGATAGAAGTTGTTTTGTTTATAATGTTAAAAAATATCTAATACATTTATTATAGTAAAAGTTACTGAAGTACTTTTGTAACTATGCATATGTTTGCATTTCATTATACTCCATGATTGGTGAAAGAAATATTTTTTTTTTTTTAAATGAACATTCAACATTATTTATAACGTTTGGCAACACATCTGGAATAACAACGATTTAAAAAGAAAAGTTAATAGAAAAATAAATATTCTTTTGTTCCCTTCTATTAACGTATGCTGATTAAATCAAAAATTAACATTTAAAGTAGTTTGATTTTGTGGAATAATTTGTTAATGAAGTTACATGATACCAAAGAAATCAAAGGACATATTAATTCACACATTTTATTCATTTAGCCATGTTTAGAGAGAATTAAAATATATTGAAAATATTTTTACAAAAAATGTGTTGATTTATACCAGTTACTTCATTAATTTGCTTGTAAATTGTTCTTTTGTAAGGTGGCTTACAAAAGAAAAAGTTACTAAACTTATCTTTTTAACTTAACAACCGAAAGATACCTCAAACTATTCAATTGTATTAGCAAAACATAAAATAATGTATTATTGTGAAAGAATGTAGCCTTTTAAATCCTTTTGCGTTTGTAAAAAGCCGATTTTTTGAAAGTATGAAATATGAAAGATATTTTAATAGGTGTCTTTTAAAAATTTAAATAATAAATTAATATTAATAATCATGTGTCGATAATATTAAAAACCAATTTTTAATGCAGGACAGGGACTTCATTTGTAAGTTCTATAAGATATGCACCTATTAATATCTGAAACTAGTTGGAACATTTCTAATGTAGAGTCCAACTCTATTTATAATCAAGTGAATTAAATCAATTCAAACACAATCTTTTGTTCTTTTTATATCAATGGATTTTGAGTTGATATATCACGAACGGCTCATCTATGGGTGATAAGCATACAGTAATTAAGGAATAATTGCTACATATTTGCATGTTTTATGAACGCAAATTTGTGGAAGTCTCACCAGACAATCGACAGTCGAATGCGAAGCCCTTTTACACGTTATCACAATCCCCATTGAATCTATTAATGTCTGAAAGCATTGATTGCAAAAGACTCCATCAGCGATTTTGAACCCGAGCCTTTCTGTATTCAAGCTGATTATTGTAAAACAACTTAAATATTTAAGCTTTTACAGATTTATAATACCTATTATCCCAGGCTCAAAATCTAAAGTTTTAGTATTTCTTTATTTAAAGATCCACTAATAGATTTTTAGCCTTAAATTGAAGGAAAAGGGCTTTAATGACTGATTTTATCCATACATAGGATTGAAATTAGGTCACAGTAGTCATCATAGTTACTCATATATCATTAACAAATTTATGCCGCTCTAAAAATCCTTATGTTATAAATCAATCCACAATCAACGATTATAACTTACGGATAATTTCGATCAGCCAAATATAATTTTTTTTTTTCATGCAGTAAGAATAAAAACCCAATCGACATTGCACACCCATTTTCAATTAAAATTTTAATTTTGACTAAGTAAATATATACTACTTCCAAAAAGTGACCTTAATAAATTAATACACGAATAATGTTTTAGAAAAAAATTACACCTATTGCTCTGATACACGAAATCTCTCTTTCTACATTTAGATACAACCCTATCTTTTTAGAGTCCATCTTTTAAAATAACGAATACCCTGAAATCAAAAGTACACAAGAATCGCATTAACCACGACCTATGCCATCCTACAATTCATGAGTTTTTTTCATTTAAAGAAAAAAAAAAAAAAGAACCTAAAAAGGATAAATGGAAAAACTACGTGACCTTCCTTTTTACACAATAAGATAACGACAAATCACATGCGGAAACAAAGGCCACACTCCCGATCCCGCATTAAATACTGTCATTCGTTCAAGAATCAATGAACGTTGTGGCAGCAACAATAGAACGATGCGATTAATTTGAGTGCAAACCCCTCTATTAGGCCCTCTTAATACCCCTACTATTACGGCACCTCCATTGCTGGATGGAGTAGGAAAAAAAAAAAACTGAAAGAACATTCCGGTTTAAAAACAGGACTACTGATGTCTCGACAGTAGAATGATGCCATTAGAAAATGGAATGGCTGGTAATTTTTCAAATGGGGCCTCGTCTGGGTTTTTGAGGGACATCGGATGAGGTCCGAGAGATGGGCCAGAGTGAAATTGCAGGAAGACAGATAAGTGTTTAACCGCTGGAGGATTTGTATGGATGGTTCAGGTTGCTGTCAAGTACATCCAGTGACCTGGTAGGCATTTCTGGTTTTGAGAATAGTCTTCTCGTGTGTTGGTGGTTGGTTTTTGAGTCATCAACCAACTTCAAAACGAGTGCTTAAAAGATTTTAAGACTATAAATAACTGTGACTATTTGTAAGAAATATAAAATGATTAGTCATGTTTTCAATAAAAATAAATTGCAACAAATAATCAATGCAGAAAAATACATCAAACAGTTGTTGATTTCTCTAATGTTAAGCATTCTTTTACTTATAAAAAAAAAAATGAAAAACAATTACGGAAATCAACAAGTATTTAAAGTATCAGTTGTTGATTTCTCTGATGTTAAGGATTCTTTTACTTATAAAAAAATGAAAAAATAATTAGAGAAATAAATAACTGTTTGATGTATCAGTTCTTGATTTCTCATCTCAAAAATATCATCTATTATAATGTGGCTGCATTAACTTCATGACTGATTTTGAAGCTTTTGAAATAAAAATTTATATAAACTGAGAAAAGGTTAGAAATAATTTATTTGACTCGTGCCTCTATTATATATTTTGAAAATAAATTTTTATGAAGGCCATTTTGAATGTTACTTATTTTATAAGACTATAAACTCAATCTTACTCATATCTATTAAAATATAAACTGCTATTAATTCCTCATATTGTGCCGATTCATTGAAGAAAAATAAATCTATGAAAGTAAATGGAATTTTTTCTACTTATAATATATTAGTTTGTTTAATATTGAATTATTTCGGACAATTGGTATTTAAAAACTTTTATTACCTATTGGTATTTAAAACTATTGGTATTTTTCTGTAATTTTTCTCTCTCTTCCACGGATTTTTCTATGAGACAAATATATATATTTTTAAACATATAATTTGTTTATGTAATTTATCTTAAAATAACATTTTTCAATGACTTTTTATAAGGAAAAAATTTCACACTAAGAATCTTTTGGACTTAAAATGAATATCAATATCAACTATAATATTTTAATTCATTAAAATTATTATTCATTGTAATCATTAGAATAAAAAGAAAAAGAAAATCTTCGGTTAGGCATATTTATTTTTGTTAAAAAAAAAAAAGAGCTCTTTCTTTAAATGTGAAATTACACTTATTTTAAATTAAGTTCTTACCAAAATATTTGCAGTTTAAATTTCATATTAGCATTTGATAATTTAAATGTTTCATAAAAAGGAAAAAAAAATTGTCTTGACTACTATACGACTTGATTTTAAATTGCTAAAAATTACGGGACGTATTTTAACAGTCAAGTCCTAATTGAATTTTGAAAAGAAGAAAAATTGTCGCACGTGAAACCATTATAACAGTACTTTGAAAATAAGAACAAAATTGTTAAATATCACAGAATTATTAAAATAAGAACATACAGATTTTTGTAAAATGAGTCGTCATTAGTTAACAAAATGAGTAATTATTTTTACAGATAAAAATTACTGCCTTTTAACTTATAAAAATATAAATAAAGTAAAGTTGATGTAGTAAACATACATGGGGTTACGTAAAAAACACTACAGTATAAATTTACTTACTCTTTGCATTACTATTGTGTATAAATTATTTCTAATCAATCTCATTAGAATATCCATTTAGAGATGAATCTTTAATTCATGATAATCTACATAAAAATGATTTATTTAAAACATTCATTTTTTTTTTTTTTGTTTTTCTTCTAAATAGTATAAATGTTGTATAAATAAACAATATATTTACATTTGAAAAATCTGTATAATTCTTCTGTTTTATTTTCTACAATAATGCAGAAGAATTATGAAAAGTTAAAAAAAAGTGTTACTAAAAGTTAAAATTTAAAAACATCTTGTACAAATAAGATAAGAAATGTGAAACCAAAATCTTTTACTTACAACAGAAGCAACCATTTACGTTTGAATATCATTCTTTTTCTGATCAAAAATACATGTTGCTAGTAGATGGAAACAATAAAAAAAAAATGAAGTCAGGAGATATTTTTAACAAAATAAAACCTTTCAAGTAAATGATCTATCATGAAATCCTCCAAATATTTTTCTAAGACATTATTTGCAACAATTTACTTCATTATGGTACCTCTCGCAGATCATTTTACTTATCCTGAATCACTGATATGTAATCAATATCATCAGGGAAACATAATCTTACTTGCTACAAGAAAAGCCCTTATTCGAAATATACAGACCAAATAAATCATGAAAAAGAGGGGCATAATTTGATCAATACGAATGCCAGGGCTGAAACCTACATTTACCCTCTTATACCAACCTTGCAGAGCTATTTTGAGGTCCCCAACAAAAACATTTCGTCTGTGACATAATAGAGAATGCCTCCCATTTGCTTTCTTAAGAAATATTCCGTATTCCCAACATGAGGGTCTGCAAATATAGAAGTCGTTTCCACTTATTATAATAGCCACTAAGTGACAGATATGACTCATTTACAAAACATTAAGCTTTGGTTGATGTCTTATAATGCTAAACTTATTGTATGTCATTAAATATCAAAATTTCGTGACAGAAAAAAAGAAAATAAAGAAAGTTAATTCTTTTGAGCAAATCCTATTTTTATTGGGGATTTTTAATTACTGTTTCAATGATTTTCGAGTAAAATGTTGTTTGTAAAGAACAATTAATATAATGAACATATTTAAATAAAAAAAAAAAGCACGTATATAAAACAAAATAAAATTATATTCAACAAGAAAATAATATCTCTCCTCAATAACCATTTAAATGCAACTATTTTGCAACAATGCAACCTTTTCAACTAAATAATTAGTTCAATTCGTCACCAATACTTCCTCATTGAATCCACCAATATTTCAAATTTGCAATATCTTATTGAATTACAGTAAATCTAACAAAAAAATTGGATTTGTTCAGATTCTTAAATTCTTTTTATGTTGGAAACTTTTATGAACAATTTCAATTATGTAAGAGTATCAATACTATTATATTGATATTATACCTCACATTACAAAACTGGTGATCAGCGTTTGCATTGACCAAATCAATCTTAATTTAATAATGATTAATGCCACAATTGCATTTTAATGCAACCATTTAAACTAAATGGTTAGTCAAATTCGTCACCAATATTTCCTCATTTATTTGCCACCAATATTTCAAATTTGCAATATCTTATTGAATTACAGTAAATCCTAAAAAAAAAAAATTGGATTTTTCAGATTCTTAAATAAATTCTTTTCATGTTGGAGACTTTGATAAACAATTTCAATTATATAATACTATTATATTGATATTATACCTTACATTACAAAACTGGTGATCAGCGTTTGCATTGACCAAATCAATCTTAATTTAATAATGATTAATGCAACAATTGCATTTTAATGCAACCATTTAAACTAAATGGTTAGTCAAATTCATCACCAATATTTCCTCATTTATTTGCCATCAATGTTTCAAACTTGCAATATTTTAGTAAATTACAGTAAATCCCAGACAGAAAATTGAATTTACTCAAAAGTCTATTTATGTTGCTGATTTTTATGAACAATTTTAGTGATGCATGTATAAAAGGTGTTTATTATGTCATTATACCTTATATTACAAAACTTGCATTGACGAAATCAATCTTAATTTGTGAATACTTTTGCAACCATCATTAACTGTCAATTAATGCACTTATTGAAACCAAACAATCTGCTTTTAAGACAAACTGTCAAAATCCGCCACCAATATTTCACCCATAGTGATTTTCGGCACCGACAATTCATCCTGGTGAGCCGAGATTCACATACTAAGCCAAAGTTTTGATTAAAATTCCGTCTTGTCACGATTGCGAAGCCCCACAATACGTGGAAGAATGGGCGGAAGGGGGGGAGCTGTCAGATGTGTCAGCAGCAGACAGACAACGGAGGGCGAATCACTGAAGAATAGTTTGCTGATTTCGAGCAGAGAGTTCTCAGCCATGAACACCCCCTCTTTCGTAGCAGTAATTTCTCTTGTGGGGATTGACAATGGAAGTTGCCCAACCCCCTCAATCGCTTTAGCTTTGTCTAGTGACAGACCTTATGGAAGAGAAGTTGTTGGCAAATCTTGTTGGTTCAAGGTTTATACGCTTTCTTTTAAAATGTAGTTCAATTGAACACAGTTTTATCTTTGATCTCTAGTTCTTGAAATACTTTTTTAAAAAGAAATGATTTACACACCACATTTTGAAACTAAATAGTAAATCAAAACATTAATATAAAAAAAAAAAATAGATGTTTTCTATTTGCATGGCATAACTGCATGCATAACTTTTAAAATGCTGTTCAATGGAACACATTTTATGTTTGATCCTCAGTTATTGAAATATCTTTTTTAAAGCATTTAAAAGAAATGATTTACACACCATTTTGAAACTAAATATTAAATCAAAGTATTAATAGCAAAAAAAAATAGATGTTTCCTATTTGCATGAAGGACATAACTGCTATATGAATAAATAGCTGTAATAATATAAATATAGCTATGAATAACTTTGTTTCATAAACTAGTATTTGTTCAATGTTATTTTTTCAATGCTGCTTTTTCAACATTGTGCCTTAAATCCATTGATATATTAATTTCGATTAATTTAACAAGAAGAGTACCATATAATGAAAAGAAGGATTCAGTTATTTGTGATTAAGAAGTATTGCAGCACATGTATCACTGTTATTTATAGTATTAGAGTTATTCAAGTACTCAAAGTTATTCATAGCTATATTTATATTATTACATGAAAGGAAACCTGAAAATACCAGCATGCAATGCGAAGCGAGAAATATTGTTAAACTATCAATAACCTATTTATTCTTCAATCTTCAACTTCAAAGCAGTAATTACAGGATTTTCTACAACAAATCATTTTTATTAATTGACACAAATTTTTTATTACTTTTATTAGCATCTATTACACATTATTCTAAGAATTTTATTAAAGTTTGTGCTTAATAAAAGAGAACGTACATAATTCAATTTTTTAAAAAATTTCATCTTGAAATGAGGATTATTTACAAATGATTATAAAAAACAGTAAAAAGAATAAATACGAAATAGAATTAGAGCAAAATTATGCAGATTGTCATAGTATTTTCTAATTTTAAAGTTTGGAGAGACGAGAAAAATCATGAATGTTTATATGTCTGAGAGATATTGGTTTTCTCAATAGAAACAATTACGAATTTCAAAAAGAATTGAATTCTCAAAGAAGCCAGACGACAGTTACAAAAAATTGTGTAATATTTTATAAGATTGATTTGTTTAACCATGTTTGTAAAACAAGAATTTCTCAGCTAAAAACATGAAAAATCTCAATTCCGGGATTTAAGCTAAATCGAAATAAAGATTCTATTGAAATTTTTATATATATATATATATTAAAAATTCTGGCAAATTTGCAGACTAATATATATATATATATATATTAGTCTGCAAATTTTTTTGCCACTAAGGAGTTCAATCAAATGCAGAAAAAAGAAAAATCTAAGTTTAAAATTTATAATACTGAAATAGTGCAAAATGTTTTGGTAAAATACAATAATTGTTAAGTGGGAATATTAAATCAGTAATATTTCGATTTATATCAATACAGAATATATTTTATAAATGGATCAAGAGAAAAAAAAAATGGCAAATAAGGAAGCAGTTTATTTCGCTATAATGGCACGATATTCAAATTGATAATAAAAAATTACGAATCTAAAATAAATGGATAAATTAAACCATTAATTAATTATTTTTTTTTAAAAAAAACTACAATGGTGACTACAATAGTTTGTTTCCGATTTTAGCAAATTGCATCTTATGTGAAACTTTTTCGATACTGTACATATTTTCTGCAAATCAACAGTTAAACTGTCAAAATTTTGTAAGAACTTTTTGTTTCTTTCATCAAAAAATATAGCAGCTTTTTCTTATTTGTTCCATTATTATTATTATAAAAAATTCGCCATAAGAGATATAAAATATGCCCTTTGTCGGTCTTGATTTATGAATCAAATATACATTTGCGAATTTTTTTGTTTATTTAAATTTAACCAATTTTTATATAGTTATTTTGTTTATGTTACTTTTTAGTTTTAAACATTCTCCTTAAACTACCACAAACTTAACAATTCAAATAATCAATTATACCCCTTTTCTTTAGCGCAATAACCCCATGGTGGGCCAAGACCGTCTACCTACTAACAGATTTCGAGGCAGGAGATGTTTTCTTTTACGGGGTAGGGGACCTACGGTTTAAAAGTGGATTCCAACCCACTAAAAACATCCATGGTACCGCCTGAACTCGAACCCGAAAGCTGTGGCACCGAGCGGCAGAGCGCTGGTCACTCGACCATCAAGCCCATTATACCTAATTAGTTAAAAATTCATTAAAATTGAAATTAAAAGATTGGCTTTTTTTTTTGCTAAGCGACATTACTTTACTAGTGGAGGGGAAAAAAAAGAGTATTCCACGACTAATTTTTCAATTCCACCTCACCCCCCCCATATATTCTGATATTTCCCTTAAATTATGAAGGTTCTATTTTCAAAACATATAACTTACATAACACTTTGATATACGCTTTAAAACATCATTTGAATTTTGAAATCTTAAGCCGGTCTACGTAACATAAGCATAAGGCAATATATATGACATTCACTGAAAGTTTTTATGAAACGCAATTCATAACTCTGGGTAGTTTATTACCTCCAGGAATGTCTGCTTCAGAGCCCAACTACGTGGAAATATCCCTACACTACTTGTCGACATGGCTTAATGCTATCAACGCCATCTCAAAACCTTCAGGAACAGAAGATGTGGACCCGTTGCGGGAATAAATAATGAACTCGCAAACATCTCCGCTTTGGTCTTTCAACACGTCGTTTTTGTTCAATAGAAGGGCTTTCTTTCACGACTTAAAAAGGACGGAAAATAGTCATATATAAATATACTCCAAAGACCATTTTCAAACCGAAAGCAGTTTTAGGGAAATAACAATAAAAAACGAAATGAGGGTATGGGGGAAAATAAGCAAAATTGTAGCCTTCAAGACATTCAGACAGAATCTTTCTTATTTCATGGCAAAAAAGAGGGGCTTAAAAACCATCTGTTTGAGAAGGCCTAGTTCGAACCAGAAGCAGGCGTATAAGCAGTACTTGAAAAGAAAATCATTTATCAAACAGGACGGATTTTATATATATATATATATATATATATATATATATATAGCGACATTCGCGACAAACTTTTACCCGTCAGTATTGTGAGGGTAAATTTTTAGAAACTCGATGCCTCGTTCTCTGGGCTATTGATACTACCCTGGCAAGTGCTTCGTCAAATCTTTTTTTTTTTTTCTTCATTTTTTAGCTAACCTTTATATTCTCTTTTTTTTTAACTTCACACTCTCTTCTAGTTGGAACATTTTTTGTTATTATTTTCATCATCCCGCAACCTATACTGGAGTCTGGTACTGAGTTTGTTCTGTAGCGTCGCACTAGAGGCGGGAAAAGTGCGAACTGTTGTAAAGTAGATTTCAAGCTTCACGCCGAATTTCTTCTTGGAGAGTACAGAACCTAGAGAGAGAGAGAGAGGGTGGAACTCGAGAAAATAGAAAGGGATGAAGACAGGGGTTGAGGGGGAGTGCGTGGGTGTGTAGATATATATATGAAATTTCTTGATGTAGAAAATTGTTTTATGGTTTCGACAGTTTGTCATGTAAGAAAGCTCTTTTCTGCGTTTTGTCGTTAAAAAGTTCTGCTGCTGCTGCCGCTGCCCTTCCGAAGAAACGCAGCCATTTGGCTAAGAGAAATTACAGGGTAAGTTTTGGAGGAAAGCCATTTAGCCTAGTAACGGCGTGGGAAGTTTGGATGGAAGTTCCAAAGGAAAGGAATGCCATTTAAACTGCTTAACTTAATGGTTTATTGATTTCGAAAGTAGTTAGGGAACTAGATTACGTCTAGGAGTCAGAAAAGGATCACTCATCCAAAGTGAATGAATTTATGAAATTGAAAGAAAAATTTTAAGAGTCAGTGATTTTTATAGACAGTCCAAAGGAATACTTTTGCTATTATATTTTTTGCTAAATTGAATCATCCATTAGATTAGACGTTTTATTTGTTTATTTTTTGGCGAATTTTTAAATGTGGTTTTCCAGTTTTTAAAATGAAAATCGAAAGGAAAGATTCATATTAGCAGACAAATCTACACAAGTACAACAATTCAACAAAATTAATTAAACAATACCATAATGAATAAAGGAGTAATTTTTATTTCAAGTGATATAAGTTTTATTAATACTTGGTTCTGCATAAAATTCTTACTGTAAGGCAATTAACGTCGTAAGGTTCACTTTTGCATTAAAATCTTATTATATCAATTAAAGAAATTTGAGGGAAAAAGCCATTGAGGATATTATATGAAATTTTAGTACTATATATATATATATATATATATATATATATATATATAAAAGGAAACTATCTATATCTAATAAAAACATTATTAATTCATTTTTTTCAAATTGGACTTACACTATACCATACCATTCTTTTCCAAATTGGACATAAACACAAAAAAAACAAAACGTTAGAATTCGTTTTGCAATTAAATAAATTTATACGCTTTATTTTACCACTAATTTGGAGATAATTATGTTATTATACAATTATTATTTAAAATTATCCTGTATTTTCCTAATAATCTAGTTAATAAGGGTATATGTCATTTAGATTAATAGGATATATTGATCTGTTTAAATATTTACCATTAGTGATGGATAGTTTATAATTATGTTTCGTTTATCAGGGTGAGATAAGAATAGAAAGATTAACGTTTCTTCAATGTAATAGCATTACTTAATTAACAATACTTTATATGACAGAATAAACTTTTTATTAATAAGATTGTTTACAATTAATTTTTCGTTTTCATTAATTAATTTTATTGAGTGGACTGGAATAGCATGATGGAAAAGAACTGTACATAACTATAGAAGGGGCTCGAAACCAGAACAAATCGAAAGTACCATGTAAATGCCAGAAAATCTTACCGTTGGACACGAAATGGTGAGGTTCGGTTTGTCGCTCTACGGTCATCTTGTGCACACGAGACTAAACAGACTGGTACCTATAATTGAAAGTGAATTACAAAAGGTGGGGAGAAGATGCGAATTTTGTATATGTCAACATTTTGGATTTTCCCTCCATAATTCTTTTGTGTTAAAAATAGTAATAAAAAAAAGTTAAATTTGTATGCCTTGTGTTCCTCTGATGTATATGACAAACTGCCTATCGAAAAGAAGAGGACACTGCTTTCCGGATGGATTTTTAGATTTAACTGTACAGCATTTGGGTGTCGTATGGGAGAAAACATGAAAAACTCCCAGCAGGCTGCCAAAAAATCGTTGCGAGACACTGATATGAATTTTCAGAATGGTCATCAATTCTCCCTCGTTTCTGATAGCAAGAAATAACTACAATGACTCCACAAGCATATTCGAACCAACTCATTCCGAACGTTAGCTGTCACATTACTAAAGGGAACGAGTTGGAATTTCTTAACATATTGTAGTTACTCAATGTGAATAATTATTGTGTGGTGTGACAGATTCCTATAGAGAACATTAGGTAACGACTGAACCTGTCACAAATTTGCCATTTAATCTGTCTAATCAAATGACATTGGACGGCAACGAATATAAACAAGAGTAACACTTTTATTATGTTCATTTTTATTATAATTAAATTCTATTTATAGAAGATAAATTATGGTTTATAAAAAGTATTTTACATTAGAAGTAGTGTTATTACTTTAAAAGATTAGAATTTAGCATTACTTATGCATTTAATTCATATTTAACATGTTTTGAACATTATAAACGTTTCTGCATAATATTTGTGTTGAAGTTTTAAATATTTAAGCAGGATTTGAACTCCCAATTAAAATTTTTTTTTAATAACTTATCATTAATTTCTAATCCCCAATAAAGTATTATAATATAATAAATTACTACAACTACCAATAATAAAATACATTTCTAATGTTAATAAAATCATAAAAACAAGGAAATTTTATATATGCTTACTAGTTCCAAATAATTGCACTTACAAATCGTGCAGACAATTTTATCACAACAATAAAGTTCTTAAAAAAAAAAAAAAAAAGGAAAATATGAAAAAGACATCACTGCCAGAATACAAAAATATCGCAAAATAATATAATATAAATTTAAATAAATTTCTTTTCCTTTATAACTGGATGATTTTATGATTAGTTCTTCAATCTGCGAAATTACATTTATAGTAGATCGTAGATTTTTTTTAACCCCTAAAAAACAGCATTCGAAAAAAGCCATTTCCATTACAATAAGAACATTACTTAAATTTCCAGTTTTACTGAGTCATTACCACAACACTCATTCTTTATTTTAGTAAACACTCGGCTGCAACGGTTCAGTATAAATGCATTTAACCTAAGTATATATGTATCAAAAAACAACAACAACGATAAAAAAATATTTTGAAACTTACCAGACATTTCACTTTCTAAAACACTGATGCATTCGAGAATACCCAGATATACCCCTCTCTCCCCCTTTTTTTAAACGAAAAAGACTTAAAATAGGAAGAAGAAGAAGAGCATTTTAGATGATAATTTGATTCCGGCGTTTTATTTAGATGGCAATTTAAAAAATGCAATTTCGAGTCTGGGAACTTTCATAAAAGATAGCCGGGTTCGATTTTCTTGCTTTTTTGCGTAACTCTTCACTTAGCCTTTCGGCAAATCCCTTCGTTAAAATGTGATGCCTTCATATCATTTAAGTAAACTAGGTTTTTTTTCCATTTTGATTTCTTTTTTGTTAAAAAATTCATGCAAATTCTAATAAACTATAGTGAAAACAAATATTAAAAAATAATTTTGTTTTGTTGACTGTGTCTTATAGGTAAAATTGTATTTTGGTAATATCAGCAGCAAATAATTTTAATGAAATAAAATCTATCTTATAAATAAACTCTTTTAAGTATCTTTCTTGCACTTTAAACGATCTTAAAAAGTAAATATCTAATCCAAAGATACTCTCAGTTATACATCAGTCACAGTATATATTGAATTCTTGAAAAGTAAGTACAAAAAATCAGGATCAAATCAACAATTATTCTGGAACAAAATAATATGAACGTAATATTAGTCTTTGGTACCCCCTGTTTTATGGATAAACATATCTGGTTTGATGGAATCAGGAACTAATCACTATAAAAATACAATAAATATGTTACATTTATTATACATATTTACTTGTATTAATTATATTAAAGAATCAAATTTACGGTAATATGTCTTATAGATAAAAATAATTTTATATGCAATAAAAAATCTTTATTATGTATAATCTCTTAAGTATCTTACTTACACCTAAATTCTAAATGATCGTAATTAAAGTAAATCTCTAATCCAAAGATACTCGTTATACGTCATAGAATTCTCGAAAAGTAAATACAAAAAATTTGGATTAAATCAACAATCAATCTGGAATAAATGATATGAATGGAGTGTAGTCTTTTAGTACTGCTGTTTTTATAGATAAACATATCTGGTTGAAGAGAATCAGTAACAAGAAAAGCAAATATTATAAAACAAATTTTTTTCTATGGTGACTATGTCTCGCAGGTAAAATTGGCTTTAGTAATATCAGTAACAAATAATTTTAATACAATAAAATCTCTCGTATATATAATCTTTTAAGTATCTTTCTTGTACCTAAATTCTAAATGATCTTAATAAAAATAAATCTCTAATCTAAAGGTACACTCATTTATATGTCCACTGAATTCTTCAAAAGTAAGTACAAAAAGTCTGGAACAAATCAATCCCATAATAAATAATATGAACGTAATATTAGTCTTTGGTACTTCTGTTTTATGGATAAATATATCTGGTTTGATGGAATCGTGAAGAAATCATTACAAATACAATAAATATGTTACCTGCATTATACATACATATTTACTTCGATTAATTATATTATACAGCAAAGTTTTCATTGTTAACTTTGTCTTATAGGTAAAATATCTTAAATTAGCTTTGTAATATTAGTAACAAATAATTTTAATATAATAAAATCTCTTATATATAATCGCTTAAGTATTTTTTATTGTATAAATTCTAAACGATGTTAGTAAGTAAATCTCTAATCCAAAAAATACTCTCAGTTATACGTCATAATTTTTAAAAAGTAAATACAAAACATCTGGATCAAATCAACAATCAATCTGGAACAAATAGTATGAACATAATATTAGTCTTTGGATACCTCTGTTTTAAGGATAAATATATCAGAATCAAGGAACAAATGAAAGCAAATATTCTAAAACTAATTTTTCTTTGGTGACTGTGTCTTATAGGTAAAAAATACATTGACTTTGGTAATATTAATACCAATAATTTAATTCAATAAAATATCTCTTATACATAATATTTTTAAGTATTTTCTTGCACTAAATTTCAAACGATCTTAATCAAGTAATCTCTAATTCAAAGATACTTCAGTTATATATCCCTGAATTCTTGAAAAAGTAAATACAAAAAACATTTGGAACCAAATAATATGAACGTAATATTAGTCTGTTTCATAAATAAACGTATCTAGTTTTGAAAGAATCGGAACAAATCATTACAAATACAATAAATATGTTATCTGTATTATGTACAAACATATTTACTTAAATTTATACTGATTGACTATTTATATTATAACTTCATTACATATACGTCTTAAGATTTATGCCTCGATTTTAGATCTGGATTCTTTCAAACTAGATACGTTATTGCTCAGAAACAACCGCTGTATTTACTTTCAAATTCGAGACCTTTGGACGAAGTATCTTTTGAATTAGTGTTACTAGTTGTGTCGTTTAAAGTGATTACCAAAAATGCCAAGCTATTGTAGTATATGGTGTGTGTATTGCCAAGATCAATGTATTTTACCTATGAACATAGTCAAAGAAAAGAATTAGTTTTAAGAGAATGTTTTGCTTTCATTTGTTCTGATTCTGATATATTTATCCTTAAATGAATATCCAGACTAGCTATTATGTTCATATTATTTATTCCAGATACATTGTTGACTGATCAGATATTTCTTCCATTGCCCAAGCCGTGGCATCTGTGAGTGACCCTTTAGTTAACACTACTAACATCGTTCTGTAAAAATACTTAGAGGTACTCTATCAGAGAGATTTTATTATTTGTTACTAATATTACAAAAGCTAATATATTTTACCTAACCTGAACATGGTTAACAACAGCTTTACCCGTATGTATGGTTGTCGAAGCCAAAATATATTGTGTGACTGTAATGATTTGTCACGACCCATCAAACCAGATATGTTTATCATAAAACAAGTAGCAAAAAGACAATATTACACGTTCATATTATTTATTATGGATTGACTTTGTACTTACTTTTGAAGAATTCAGTGACGATCATTGGAGGCGGGTTAGCTCTTAAGATTATATACGAGGAGATTTATTATCATTAAAATATTTGTTACTGATATTACTAAAGCAATTTTACTGCAGTTATGATCTCATAGAAAATTTGTTTGTGTTTAACTTTCTTTGTTCTCTTCAACCAGATATCTATAAGGCCTGGCAGTACTCAAGACTGTGACCATTCATATCATTTATTCCGAATTGATGTTCAGGCTAATCCAATTTTGTATTCTTTCGAGAATTCTAGACGTATAACGTATCTTTAGTTACTGTTTGAGTGTAAAATGCCAGAATTATGCAAATATTTTGTGCATTAAGTATTTGTTTCTGTTGCAAAACCAAGTATTTTATCTGGGTACATCTCCAACGGCAGAACGTTTCTTTTAGTACTTGGTAATACGAAATGAAATATGTATAATAAATGTAACATATTGTATTTATAGTGATTAGTTCATCGTACCGAAATCTATGTTTATCATAAAACAGGGTATAGGCTAATATTACGTTCATGTGTTGATTTGATCAGATTTCAATAGCTACTTTTCAAGAGTCTGTGACTGATAATATATTTGAGTATCACTGAACTGAATATTTACTTTAAGATCGTTTAAGGCAAACTTAAAAGAGCATTTATAAGAGGGCATTTCATTAAAATTGCTGATATTACCAAAATGCAATTTATAAGATACAGTCAACAAACAAATTATTTTTTCATCTTTATTTTCACTATAGTTATTAAATTGCATGTTCAACCAAAAGAAAATCAAGGCTGGAAAAAAACCTAGTTTTACTTAAGTAGTATAGAAGGCATCGCTGCCGAGGCTAAGTGAGTTACGCAAAAGCTCTTCGTTCAATTTCAGTACATTTAAATTGCCATCTAAACTCGCCGAAGATAAGTATCATCAAAATATTTCTTCTTCTTTCTCCTATTTTAAGTCTTTTCGTTTAAAAGAGGAAAGAGACGTTCTCGAATGCATCAGTGTTAGAAAGTGAAATGTCTGTGAGATTTCAAAATCTTTTTTACATCGTTGTTGTTGTTTTTTATTTACGCCTGCTTAGGTTAAATGCATTGCTCCGTTGCAGCGTGTTTACTAAAATAAGAGCACAAAGTAACTGTTTCCTAGTAAAACGAAGTATTATTCTGTGTAAATAATTTCGATACGGTGAGAGGTTAAAAAAATACACGTCCTGTAATTTGCAGATTGAAGGCAATCATAAAATCCAGTGCTAAAGGAAAGAAATTTATTTAAATTTATATTATATTACATTTGCGATATTTTACTGTTCTGTACGTGATATAGCTTTTCATATTTCACTTTTAAATGTATTGTGATAAATTGTCTTGTACAGTATGAATACAATATAGCTTGCTGCTATAAATTCCTTTGTTTATGATTTTATTGACAGCCAAATATTTTGTGTGGTAGTTATGTAAGTATTATATTATAATACTTGTGAGAATTAGAGTAATATTAAGTTATAAAAAAACATGGGAGTTAAATCCACCAACTTAATCTTAAAACTTCAACACAAATATTAATAAAAAATACATTATAATGTTCATAATGTTAAATATGATCAAATGCATAAGTATCTTCTAAGTGTCTTTTAAGTAATAACACTATAATGTAAAATACTTTTTTTTATAAACCATAATTTATCTTCACGTAAAATGAACATAAGTGTTACTCATGTTACTCTCTGTTATATTCGTTGCCCTCAATGTGGGCTATTAGACAATTTAATGGCAGATTTGTGTTCAGACCGTTACACCTATCTGTCACACCACATCATCTCCACATTGGCTGTATGTTAAGTACGTTGCTAACGTTCAGAGTGGTTAGTTCAATCTCTTAATGGAGTCGTGTAGTTGACTCTTGGCATCATTCTGAAAGACTATCGCCAATATCTCACGTGATTACAACGGCCTGCTGAGGTGCCTTCCCAGGTTTTCTCCAGCACGACTACCCAAATACGCCACGTTAAAATCTAAAAATCCATCGAACCTTCTTTCGATAGGCAGGTGCCATTATTAACACAAAGAATTATGGAGGGAAAATCCCAGAAGCAATGACATACAAGACCCACAGCAGCCAAGCCTGTTCTGTTTGGTGGGTGTGCACAAGATGACCGTAGGCATTCAAACCAGGCCTCACCATTTCGTCAACCCAGCTTTGGCTGGAATTTTCTGGCATTTATGGTGACGTTCCTGTCCAGTCCACTCAATGTTAAACAATCTTATTAATCATGTCATATAAAGTATTGTTGAGTTAAACAATGCTAACCCCTCTTTTACTGTGAAACATAATTATAAACTATAATAATAAACAGATATCAATATATCCTATTAATCTAATTATTTCTCTGCAATAATTAGATTATTAAGTAAGGATAAATAATAATTGGCATAATGTATAATTATCTCAAATTGAGCAAGTAAAACAAAGCTTATAAATTTGTTGGTGCAAAGCAGACGTCAATTTGAGTCCATTTGAAAAATGGTGTTGTGGACATAGATGGTTTCCTTTCATGTGTATCATATAACAAGAATTTCATGGCATCTCAGTAACTTTCCCTCCAAATTTCTTTCCAGTGTCTCAATAAGCTGTGCAAGTGAATGCTACGACATTAGTGCTGCCAAATGTTTATGCAGAAAACAAGTAATAAAACTTATATCGCAGAGCTAAGCCCACTCCTTTTACGTCATTATGGTATTGTTTAATTAATTTTGTTGAATGGTGTACTTGTGATCTGTGCTTGTGAATCTTTCCTTTTCATTTTCATTTTAAAACTGGAAAACCACATTTACAAATTCGCCAAAAGCAAATAAAGCCTCTAATCCAGGATGATTCAATTTAGGAAAATATAATAGCCTTCAGCTTGGACTGTCTGTCACTGACTCTTAAGAGGCCACTGCTCGAGGCTCATTCATTCGCACGAATGAGTGATCCCTTTCTGACTCTATGGACTACAACTACTGAAATGATAGGCAGTTAAGCAGTTTAAATGGCATTCCTTTTTCATGGAACTTTCCATCAAACTTCCTGCCGTATAAAAAATACCCTGTAATTTCTCTTGGCAAATGGCTAACGAAGTTTTTCTTGTGCAAGCAACGACAAGCACAGAAAAGCACCTTACATGTCAAGCTGTCAGGCGCTCTGGCTCATATATATATCACGCCTTCATCCTGCAACCACTGCCGAGGTTCCACCCTCTCTCCCAGGTTGCAGCCTATATAATTCGGCGTGAAATCTGCGGTTCGCCTTTCCCATCTAGTGCACGATCAGCTACAGAAGGCGTACAGACTCCAGGATATTAGTAATAACAAAATGTTCCAGCTAGAAAGAGGAGATCAACAAGGCCAAAAAAGAAAATATTTAAAAGTTAATAAGGAAGAAAAAGGATTTAGACAAGCACTCTCAGGTATAGCCTAAAAATTACCTCACAATACTGACGAACAAAAGGTTTGTCAAAATATCAACATATATATATATATATATATATGTATATATATATATATATATAAAATCGTCTGTTGATAAATGTTTCTTTTCAGTACACTTACTACACTTGCAGCTATTCAAACTTTGGTTTAAGCTGCGTGAGCAGAAGATTCTGTCTGGAGTATGTCTTGAGCTAAGCAACACATATTTCTCCCCATCTCTCATTTCGTTTTTGTATTTCTAAAACTGCTTTCATTTGAAATGATGCAAATATGTTATATATGACAATACCAGATCGCTTTTAAGTGCGTGAAGCCACATTGAACAAAAGCGGCGTGTTAGACAGAAGCAGTTCGTGCCCCATTCGGCGAGGTCCCGTCTTCTGTTCTGAATTTGAATAGCGTTGATAACGTGCCATGTCTGAAGGATATTTCCACGGAAGCTCTGGCTCAGGCATTCTGAGTGGCAAACTGCAGGCGTTTCATTTCAGTGAATGTCATATATGTGCCTTATGCTCCCATGTTACGTAGACCAAACAGATTTAAGTGTTGCGTATCAAAGTGTTGTGTGGATATGTTTAATGGAAATATCGGGCCAGTGGAAAAATTAGTCGTGCATCTTTACATCCACTAGTAGTAAATGTCGCTTAGCAAAAAAGCCACAATTTCGAATTTTAATGAATTGCAACTAATTAGCGATGTCAGTGTTCCTTTCAGTACCAGCTTTCATTTCAGGACTCGAGCATTGCCATGGATGTTTTGGTGGGTTGGGCTCCACTTAACCAGTCTACCATGGCATCTCACTGCAGGCGTGGCAATGGGATTGCATGAAAAGTATAATTGATTATTAATTGTTAAGTTTGTGGTAGTTTAAGGAGAGTATGTTTAAGAGCTAAAAAGAAAGCAGCATAAACAAACTGTATATAAAAACAGTTAGAGGTAAATAAACAAATTCTCAAATAATATTTGATTCTTCATCAAGAACCGGCATATTTTATATCTCTTATGGCGAAATTTTATAATAATAATATTGGAACAAATGAAAAGCTGCTTATCTATTTTTGATGAAGAAGCAAGTTATACAGAAATTTACTGACAGTTCTTTTGATTGAAAATATAATATCGAAAGTTTCAATTTGCTAACATCGAAACAAGCCATTAGCTGGCATAATTAATTGGCTGTTTAATTATCATTTTGGGTAAATATTTTTATTATCGAATGATATTATTCTTTCATGATAGCGAAATAAGCTAGCACTCTCTTGATCCATTTATAAATATATTCTGTATTGATATAAATCGAAATATTGTTGTATTCCCACTTAACAATTGACTGCAAAACATTGCATGTGTATAAATTAGAGCTCTTTCTGTGTTTATTTCCTTGAGTGGCAAAAAAAATTCTGGCAAATTTGCAGACTAATATATATATATATATATATTAATCTGCAAAATTGTAAAAGGTAATATATATATATATATAAAAATTTCAATAAATCTTTATTCCGGTGTAAATCCCGGAATTGGCTGTTTTACAAACGTAATTAAACAAATCAATCTTATAAAATGACAAACTGTCGTCTGGCTTTACTGAGAATTCAGTACGAAATTAAATATTGTTTCTATTGAGAAAACCAATATCTCTCAGACATATAAATAAATACTCCAAACTTGAAATTAAGAAAATACTATGATATTCTATAATTGCAATTATTCTTTTACTGTTTTTATAATCATTTGTAAGTAATCCTCATTTCAAGAATTCAAATTTTAAAAGTATGGAGTATCTCATTACGTTACTCTTATTAACAGGCTTTAATAAAATTCAATGTGTAATAGATAAAAAGCTGTAAAAAACTGTGTCAATTAATAAAAATGATCTGAGTCTTGCTTTTGTGTGAAGAATAAATGAGTTATTGATAGTTTAACAATATTTCTCTTCCGCGATGCTGTATTTCAGTTTCGTGATAATATAAGGCCTATGTAGCTATGAATAACTTTGAGTCATGAATATTAAAATAACGTGATACATGTCATACAATACACTTCTTGTCACAAATAACTGAATCCTTCTTTCTATATGGTACTCTTTCTTTATTACAGTATCGAAAATTAATATATCAATGGTTTAGGCTTTTGTGTTGAAAAGCAGCATTGAAAAAGCAACATTGAACAAATGTTAGTTTCAAAGTTGACTAATAATATCATTTACTCATTATTACAGCTATTTGTCATATAACATTATGTCGCTAAACAATGGGCGGCATTCTATTTTTGCTGTGCGCGTTTAGTATTTAGTTTCAAAATATGATTGCAAATCATTTAACAGCTCTTTTAAAGATATTTCAACAACGAGGATCCAAACATAAATGTGTTCAGCATTTCAGTTCATGCAAATAGAAAACATTATTTTTATGTTAATGTTTTTGATTTACTGTTTAGTTTCAAAATGTGGTGTAAATCATTTTCTTTTAAAAAAGTATTTCAATCAAAAGACAAAACTGTGTTCCCAGTGAACTACATTGAAAAGCGTAGACAATATATTCCATAGGTCTGTCATAGATGGCAAAGCGACAGAAAGAGGAACAGGCAACGGCATCACACAGAGCCCACTGCTTAGAGCTCCAGCTCAAGTGTTGGCACCTCATTCTTCGACCGCCCTCCCCATTCTGTCTGCTGCTGGCCATCTGACAGCTCCCCAGCTTCCACGTTGTCCTCAAATGACTGAACACAAAATTTTAATCAAAACGGCTGTATGTGAATCTCACCAATCGTGCCAGCGGGTAGCAGGTGTTTCAGCTGAGTGTTGAAATTGACAGTTAGGATGATGGTTGCAAATCACAAATTAGGTGATTTCGTCAATGCAAGTTTTGAATATAGGTATAATGACATAATAAACACCTTTTATACATGCATCATTAAAATTGTTCGAAAAATCAGCAGCTTGTAAATAGACTTTGTGAGGTAATTTTCTGTTTCTGGATTTATAATTACTAAAATATTGCAGTTAAAGCATTGATGTTTGCAAATAAATGAGGAAATATTGGTGATGAATTGTGACAACAATTGGTTTAAGATTTGCATTAAAATACAGTGTTCGATGGCCATTGTAAATGGGTGATTGTGCTTTAAATAATAGTATTATATAGTGAAATTGTTTATCAAAGTGCTCCAACATGAATTTATTTAAATCTGAAAAATCCCATTTTAGGATTCACTGTAATTCAATAAAGATATTGCAATTTGAAATGATGACTGCTAAATGACGGTGACAGCTGACTAACCCATTTAGTTTAAATGATTTGCATTAAATGCAGTATGGCATTAATCATTATTGGGGGTAAACGATTTGGTCAATACACAAGCGCTGATCGCAGTTTTGTAATGTGGGTGCAATATCAATAGTGTGTGTCTCTTACATAGTGAAATTGTTTTCAAAGTTTCAACATAAAAAGAATTTAAGGAATGTTCATCATTTTTGTTAGGAGTACGTAGTGTTTTGAGGTATTGGTGGATGGCGTGACGAGAACGAACTATTATTTAGTTGAAAAAGGTGGGCCCGATGCTGATTGTGAGGAGATATTATTTTCTTCGAATACTTGTTTTATATTCGTCTTTTTTATTTAAATATGTTCATTATATAATTGTTCTTTACAAGCAACGACACTCGAAAATCGTGAGCAATGATAAAAATCCCCAATAAAGCAAGTTTTGCTGGGTAACTTTCTTTGTCTTTTTCTGTCACATTTTAATGTTTAATGACATAGTTGCGTCCTCTCAGCAAAAGCAATGTTTTATTAATGGAAATCGCAGTAACTGTTATATGGTGAACGTCTTTGAACCTGTGCAGGGTATTTCCAAGCAAATGGAGAGCATGTCTGAGCAGTGTTTTTGTTAAGGAATACTCTTCTGCAAATTGTATAAGAGGTAAATCTTTCCAGCCCTAGTATTGTTCAAATTATACTGATCTGTATATTTCAGGCAAGGAACAACGCATTTCCTGATGATGTGATTACATATCAGTATTCAGAATAATAAAATGATCTGCGAGAAGGTATATGAAATAAGGGTGTTACTGAAATAATGTCTTAGAAAACCTATTTGGAAGGTTTATGATAGTGTTACTTGAAGGTTTTATTTTCCCTCTCCTGACTTTCATTTTTTATTGTTTCCCATCTACCATTCTTATTTTGACATAAATGAACTTGCTTCTGTTAAGTAAGATTTTGGTTTCTTATCTTATTTGTACAAGATGTTTTTAGTACAACTTTAATGCTGCACAACTTTGTAAAATCTTATAATTCTTCTGCATTATTTGTGAAAATAAACAGAAAAGATTATACAATTTTTCAAGAAGTAAATATGTGTTTATTTATACAACATTTATACTGTTTAGAAAACAAAAAAAATTGTTTAAATAAATCATTTTTATAATAGACCCGTAATTAGATGAATATTCTAATGAATTGATAAATGAACATACACAATACGAAATAAGTAATTTATATGTAGTGATATGTATGTTTACTACATCAACTTACTGTTATATTTTTATAAGTTAAGACGTATTTTATCTGTAAATCATTTGTTAACTAATGACGGCTCATTACAAAAAATCTGTATGTTCTTATTTTAACGTGATATTCTTTAATTTGTTCTTATTTCAAGTACTGTTATAATGGTACGTGCGACAATTTTCTTTCTTTTCAAGAGGCATCAGTAGAACTTGTTAAAAATACGTCCCGTAATTACAGCAATTTTAAATCAAAGTCATGTGAGTCGAACCACTTTGAAACATTTAAATTATCAAATGCTAATAATAATTTGGTAAACAATTAAAAAAATAGTGTATTCTTATTTAGAAGAGCTCTTTTAACAAAAAATAGTATGCTCCGAAGAAAGATTTCTTTTTCTTTTATTCTAATGATTTGTGAATAACAATTTGCAATGAATTAAATATTATAATTGATATTGATATTCATTTAAATCCAAAAAATAGCAGATGAAATTTTTCCTTATAAAAAGTCATTGAAAAAATGACGGCCTATAAATAAGTATATGTTTAAAAATGCTATATATTTGTCTCATACCGTGAAAAAATTACAGAGAAGAAATACCAATAACCTGCCAATGATATAAAGTTTTAAATACCAATTGTCAGAAACTATAAGTGACTAATATATTATAAGTAGAAAATTCATTTACCTAAATAGTGAGGAATATAACAGTTTATATTTTAATAGATATGAGATAGACGGTTACTGGTCTTATAAAATGAAGTACGATCAGAAAACGCTCTTCAAAATTTATTTTCAAATAATAAGAGGCACGAGGGCAGTATTTCAACCTTTTCTCGGTTGCCTAAATTTTATTTCAAAAAACTTCAAATGCATGAACAATGCAGCCACGATACTTGTTTGAGATGAAATCAAGCTGACCATCAAACAGTTATTTATTTTCTCCTGGTATTTCATTTTACTTTCAAATAAGCAACATCAGAAAGAAAATCAACAACTGTTCTTTAAATACTGTTGATTTCCGTGTTTATTTTTGCATTTTTATAAGTAAAGCTTAACATTAGAAAATCAACAACTATTTGATATTTTCTTATTTGTTACCTTTATTTTATTGAACATGACTAATATCATTTTATATTTATACAAGTAGTCACAGTTATTATAGTCTTAAATCTTTAAGCACTCGTTTGAATTGGTTGATGACTCAAGCAACCACGAAAGACATTACTCCAAAACTACGCTGAACAACGACGGCGGCTGGCCATCCATACAAATCCTCGGCGATTGGCGCAATTCACTGTCCCTCTCCGGACCTCAACCTGTCCTCAAAGCAACCCGGCCCCATTTGAAAAATTACCAGCCGATGACCTACAATAATCATTACTGTCGAGATTTGTAATCGGTTTACATCCAGCAATGGAAATGCCGTAGCATGAAATTTCATAGGTTTGCGCCAATTAATATGCGTTGTTGCTGCCTGGCGTTCATTATTCTTGGGCAGATGACAGTATTTATGCGGGATTTGGGTGTGACCTCGCATGTATTTGTCGATTATCTTGTATTGTGAAGGTATTTTCCATTTGTATCTTACAGGTTCTTTTTTTTTTTTTCTTTTAAGAAAGAAACTCGTAATTCTTCAAGGATGACATAGGTAAATACGTTCTTGTGATAACTTTTTGATTTCAGACATTCATGTTTTCCAAGATGGATTCGTATTCTGTAAGTGGCTAATTCTGTTTTCTAAAAGCATTATTGGTGTATTGGGCGTAGGTCACTTTTGGAAGTGTATAACTATTTACTTAGTCAAATTAAATTTTAATTTGGAGTTTTTATTCTTACTGCATGAAAAAAACAAAATTATATTTGCTGATCAAATTATCCGTAAGTTATAATCGTTGATTTTTAGGCATTTATTCATTGTTAATGACAGTAACTATGATGACTACTGTGACTATTTCAATCTATGTATGGTTGAAAATCAGTCATTAAAAAACCCTTTTCCTTCAATTTAAACTAAAATCTATTGAGTGAATCTTTTATGAAATACTAAAACACGATTTATTATAATCTGTAAAAAGCACAAATATTTAAGTTGTTTTACAATAATCAGCTTGAATGCAGGCTCGGGTTCATCATGATAAATCTTTGCAATCAATCTTTCAGGTGATAATAGATTCCAATGAAATAACGACAAAAGCTTCGCAGTGAAAGATCCCTGTAACGTTCATAAAACGTGATATGCAACGGTTGACTCGCCAGTACTGTATGCGCTCACATGGCCGTTCATATCAACTCAAGGTATTGATATAGAAAAGAACAAGCGATTTAATTCGCGGTCTGCAAATGAGTACTACGGTAATTCAACTAGTTTCAGGTAATAGTGCATATCTTATAAGAACTTACAAATGGTCCTATTATTAGGAACAATATTATCGACATGATGACCAATATTAATTTATTATTTAAATGCAAAAGATTTTCCTATTAAACTATGTATTTCATACTCAAAAAATCGGCTTTAATTTAAAAGGCATTTGCAATAATACATTATTTGCTGTTTGCTATTACAATTGAACTGAAGAGGCTAATAC